>JASANB010002059.1:0-47093 GCA_030248155.1 Sabatieria punctata | reverse complement strand
CATGTAACAGCTCCGGGCCTCAGGTGGGGGGACGAGGGGGGGGTTTCGCCCAGGTGGGGGGTCCCAAATTTCAAAAAGCTCCAAAACGCCTAGAAATGCGTTTTTAGCACGTTTTTCTCAGTAAGGACGCTAAAAATCGCTATTTTAAGCTGCCAAATAGCGTTTTAAAGCTAAAAACAAGCAAAAAATGACAAAAAGAGCTTCCAAAAACACCGATTTTTCTTAAATATCAGCAGTGGAAACGCCAAATTCGGTTTCCAAAGGCTTTTCAAATGAATTTTAGGCTAAAAATTAGTGATTTCTGACCCAGTTTGTTAATACTGGAGCCACTACTAGTACTTGTATTTTTTGGTCAGGGGGAGGGGTCCCTTAACCTGTCTCGGGGGTGGGGGGTGGGGGGGGGTGAGGGGGGGGGGGTTTGGCCTTTCCGGCAGGGGGGTAACCCCCCCAAACCCCCCTAGTACATGGATGCTCTTGACAGGTCAGCCCGTTCGGCCACTGGGCGTCTGCGCCCATACATGTCTCAAGTTTATTCAAGTCTCAACTCATATTCAATAATGTAGTTTGAGTGCAAAACAGATGTGTTGCATTTGTTGCTTTAATATTGGCTTTCTAAGGAATTTTTTAACCATAACTGGGTTTTTAAGGCACTTTTAACCCAAAAAACAGTTTTTAACGTATATTTTTTTAAAAACAGAGTTTACTTTCGCCCCAGAATCGCAAAAAAGGTAGACAAAACAGGGTTCGTGCGGCTTTTGTATAGCAAAATTCCCTGACCTTTCCATGACTTTTCCATGACCAAAGTCAAAATTCCCTGACCAACGAGGGCGAGGAAACTGCAACCAATGTGAGAAAATTTTGAAAAATTGGCTTTGTAAAACGCATTTAAACGGTATTCAGAGGGTAAATTTCTGGTTCAAGTAGTAGTATATAAAATCAGAAGACCAATATACAAAAGAGTGTCGTGTAAAGTCCTGACAGGACCATTTGGCGGCGAGATGTTTCTGCTGCTATCACATTTTTCCCTGACCAGACACCAAATTCCCTGACTTTTCCCTGATTCCCTGACTTTTTTTTAATTCCCTGACTTTTCCATGACTCCCTGACTTTCCAGGTCCCGCACGAACCCTGCAAAACCCATAAAGAACAGAGTAAAGAAACCCTGATGCTCACCTACAAAGCCATTGGTCGATCCGTCTTGAACTACGCAGTACCGATCTGGTTCCCAAACCTCAGCAGAACAAAGGTGACAAAACTACAGGCAACCCAAAATGCTGCACTTCGTGTCATAACCGGCTGTGTCAAGATGACCTCAGAACAGCACCTGCACTGAGAGACTGAACTTTTACCAGTCAAAGACCACAGCGACCTTCTCTGCTCCCAATTCCTCCTTAGAAGCTTCTTGCCTAGCCACCCAAACCAATTAAGAATCTCAGGCTCAAGTCCAGTCTCGCCAACTATGGGTAACCTTGCAACAACGCTACAGGGCTTTAATCGACCTTTTCTTGCTGAATGAGACAACCGATCCAATCCAGTCACCTACAAAACGGGCCTTGAAACGCTGCATAAAGAAACAGTTGACTCTGTCTTGAATAGCTACAATCCGCCCGTCAGACTAGGAGGACACCCGCCACCCATCTGCGAAGAGAAAGAACTGCCTAGGAAGACCAGGACCACACTTGCTCAACTACGTTCAGGATACTCAGCTATGCTTAGGACATGGAAAAATCGCATTGCTCTATGCCCAGACGACTTGTGCCCTGATTGCCAAAGAGCCCCACATACCTCTGAACACCTCTTCAAGTGCTCTGTGAAGCCAACTAACCTCACTCTATAGGACCTGTAGAGCAGCCCCAGGGATGTGGCTTCCTTCCTGGGGTTGAGCCTTGATTGATCTCAGAAGTCGGCGGTGTTCAGTCAGCTACTAACAACAACAACAAAACCCACCTTTGGACCCCCCAAAAAAGGTCGCAAAACCAACTTTGGATTTGGTCCTAAAACCCTATTTGGGTTTTGAAAAATGCCTCCCAGGAAAAACCCAGTGACATGTGCGGGCGGAAGAGAACTCCAAACAAATGTGACCAGGTTTATAATTAATCTGTTTTATACATTTGTTGGTGTGCATAATGGCCGAGCAAATCAGGACTCAATGAGGCCGATCTATGGTGGTTCAAGAGAGCCAGGTCTACCAGTTAGACAAAAGAAACAATGATGGCGCAAGAACCTACTGGAAGTGTCAGCGAAGAGCCGAAGGCGGTAGAGGGAAGAAGGCTGATAGCATGTGATGGACTGGGATGTAATTCATTAACGAGGTCTGGATTAACAAGACATCATTGTTGTATTGAGTACAGGGTGTGCCAATAATGATATAATTTCTTTTCGGTGTCATTTCCGCAAATACGCATTTTTTTACAACAAGCTAAATTTTTTGTGTTAAAGTTTGGGACAACTTCTAGCAAATACAATGGTATGGTGCAGTCATGACCGGTTACAACGCACAAGATAAGATTCCGTACCTGCCCCGTATTGCCCATAACCTTTCCAATTAAGTTTTTTGGCTTTGTTATGGTTATGTCGGTACTGTTTGTTTGTCTAAAAGGTAGTCTGCCGGTATCTGTACTATCCGGGTTAACGTTGTTGCGTACAGTACTACTGTAGTCACCCTCTGTTCACAATGTCGATGGTGCTCAGTCTGAATGTCTATTATAGTATCCGCGTTTATGTTGGTGTGTTGGCCATGGGCTGTTCACCAACATTTGTACCTTTTGGAGGACCTGACAAGGCTGCAAAACAAACAAAAAGAGGCATACATATTTGTTATTCGATGAGTTGCAATTCGATGAAAAGACATTCTACCACTTGATCATTCGATGATTATGTTAGTCCGCGAAATGTAGTCGACTAGTTGAGTTTCGATGAGTCGACGGTATCCCCAAATTGGGACATACCATGACCTCATTATAAGATGCAATTTTTTGTCAATGGTAGTCGTGTAACAGGGGGCCGGCCCCATTGACTAGGGGCATCGCACTACGACCCCCAAGAACGACTTTCTACTCCCAGCCATACATGTCGGACCGAACAGGTTTGAATGTAGTAGCGAGTCATGTGTCCTGACAGATTAAGTAAATAAGGTACGGTGCTGCAATTCCAAATTTGAATCAAAACACAACTGATAAAATGAGTGTTATTACGAAATCCCCGGCTGCCGTCAAAAATTGGTCTTACACAACTCACAAACAGCTGTTGGCAAACGCATTCCAATTCAATGATTCATAGTTGCAGAGACCTCTATGGTGTACACTGAAAAACGAGCTATGCCGCCGACCGGTCTCACTAATTCATAGCCAAGACACAGCTCATATAAAATGCATACGACAAGATAATGTCGATTTGGCAATACGCAATGTAACATGTAATACCTTTGGACCTTAATAACCTAAAGAACTATAATAGTTGACAAGGCTGTAAACATACATGTGCATGTGCCTAGGGGGGGACGAAACTAAAAATCTACCAAACGTTGCTAGAGGCTGCTAGAAAGCCTCCAGATGCGTTTTTAAGCCACAGAAATCAATTTTGGCAACTACGCACTCTACCTCCAGGCAACTACGCACCAAACCCGAAATTTTTTCAAAATTTTCCTGAAAAATTTCGATTTTTTGGCAATGTTTCAGTCAGAAAAGTGGTTTTTCGGCAATTTTTTGTCGAAAATTTGATTTTTACCGCAAATTTTTCAATTTTAACCGAAAATTTCGTATTTTTAGCCAAAATTTTGGGCAAAAATTTAAATTTCCCGCCAAAATTTGCACCTATATCCAGGCAACTACACACGGAAACCTGGCCGTCACCCCCTGAGCCGCCGACCATGCACATGTATGGCTGTAAACCAGTGGCGTACCTGCTGGATTCTGCAAGTGGGTGCATAACTTTTCCAAGAGGCCTGGTTGGGCCAAAACAGGCAAAAAAATTGCATTTAGCGTTCAGAAATGCAATTAAAAATTGGAATTCTTCCTTTCTGTTCATCATTCCGATTTTAACACATATTTTAATAAATTTTATGACCAAAAAGTTCTGTGAGAGCACAGTAGCGATTTCCGTTCCTTCCGAATAATCGACATAATGACTGGAATGGCATACAGGCTTAAAAAATAGAAAAAATACATTATAATGAAAATTTAAATGTTTACTCAAAGATACCTAGAACTAAATTGTAAGCGGAAAGCCTATCTACTACTTACTCATTTTATAACTTAGACATAGACTGTTTCTCAGCATTAATTTCGAAAAGCAAAATCGGCCCAAATAACGTTCACTTTGAGCTCGCAAAACGTCCGACCACGCGCCAACAACAGAGCAATTTATCCGTTATGACCAGGAGCCAGAGGAAACAGTTTGGTGCGCTAGATAAAACTTAAATTTAGACAACTTGCTGCGAGAGCGAGAGGTACATTTTTCCTTCCCGTAATAAAGAATGGGTGGAATTTTCGACCAAATTAGATCTACTTACGCAGACATGTGCTAGCATTTCGGCTTATGGGTGGAGAATTTTGAAATCCTGACGGGTAAGTCAGCGCCTGAGGGGAGGGGAACCCCCCAAACCCCCTCTTGCTCATGTCTCCACACACGCTAAATATTCTTTTATTCTTTTTTGTTATGCTTAGAAATCATCCAGAAAAAGGGATATGTTTTCGGATGGAGGGAGATAAGAGTATCATAATTATTTGTTGGCGTTCTTCTGACCAGAGGGCGTGAATCAGACAAAGATTCGCGCAAATATCCCGCAAAATTCGTCGCGTGGCCGACAAATTTAATTGGAGGAGGCCGACTCGATCTACTGGTCGGCTACCGATGTGTTAGCCTCGGGCTTAGGCTTAGGGTCAAGTTTTTTCAAGAAATCTTCGCCACGTGGTGCATTCTTACAGGATATATACGCGCCAGCCAGTGGAAAACTGACCACTAAAAAGGTCTGTGAGTTTGTTTTAGATGACACGCTGTTCGAAATTACACCATAGAACACCGATGATAATGTGGATGTATGCAAGCATACCTCGACCGTTAGCGTTTCCCATAACTGTGTCAAATCGAGCAGAGACTCATCGACGCATTTGTTGAAACGAATTCTGCACCTAATCAATGAGTATTCCATGCCAGACAGTCTTGATGACGGACACTGCCACGGAGAAGGCAAAAAACAACCACAGGCGGGACGACAGCGGGGGAGTGTAGGTTAGCTATGGAGCAGCACAAGCAGATCGCCCACAGAAGAGAAGGAAAAACGAAGAGTACCTAACTGAACGATATAATAAATAAGTCAACAACTTTTACAGCCTTCTAATTAGAAGAACGGTTAACTGCATTGAAGAGTGCACCTTATTCAATTTCAGGTCATATCATCATACTACTTACTGACGACAGCCAGCAGGCGCACAAACGGGAGACGGACCACACACCCACACACACAACAAACTGGCGCGTATACAAATCGCCTCCCCAAAAAAACGGAAACGGTGAGGACGTGCGGTACGCTGTGGTACACACAGTGTGCAGTAGCGGCCTACATCGGTAGTTATTAGTGATTATTAACAGTGTTATTTCCTATGGCGCGTCTTCTAAACGGCCGATTGGTCTACCTTCGTGCGCGTTTCCTGGGCTCGGGTGCAAGGCCTGGCTCAGTTGTTGTTTCTCGGTAGTACGCTGGAGCTGTCGTTAGATTGCGGCGACGCCGGGCCCCTTTTTTAAAGATTCAACAGTCTGACTTAATTGTCTCTGCACGAGAAAGTGGGTCAAAAGCTTCATTTCGTGGGGCATGAAAGTATTCAAAATTAGTTTAGGTCCATATAGTTATGACTGTTAGATTCATTTTTCGTCAAAAACAACGAATTTGAAGTCCGTTTTCGCCTACCTAGTGTAGTAAAGCCCGGTTCACACTACGAAATAAGAAATAAGAAATAAGAAATAGCGGCCTTATTTCTTATTTCGTACCGGTTCACACCTACGAAGTAAGAAATAAGAAATAAGAAATAGCCACGAAATAAGAGTTGCGCCGTGCTCAACTTTTTTCATCTGAAATAAGAGTTTTCTTTCACTTTAAGCGTATAGCATGTCATAATGAAGTCTGAAACGACTGTCTAAAGACGAAAAGCGGTCAGAAACCTATAAACACTGCCTATAAACGTACAAACCAAGGTTTTTTCAGCAGTTGCCTGCAGTTTTACATGGAAATTATGATCTTAAGTAGATTATTGACAAGTTTCAAGGCATTTATGGCCTGTTCACTGCTTTTCGGATTGGATATACCCGTTCTTGACTGTGCGACTTGCAGTTGACTGCTTATGTTCAATGAAATACGCCTACAAAATGCCTACAAAAAATACGATAAATGCGTACTATCATTTAAGTGTTTTTGGTGTTCCGCCGGTCTACTATGACCATAAATCGCTTAGTTTCCAAAAATTGCTAAGACGAAAAGATTTCTGACGCTTACTATACACTGCAGCTGATTTTTACTGTGCTGATTTCTTATTTCGTAGTGTGAACGCTCCGCTTATTTCTTATTTCTTATTGCAGACGCCTTATTTCTTATTTCTTACTTCTTATTTCGTAGTGTGAACCGGGCTTAAGCCCAATACGGAACCCTTTACCCCCAGAGTATGGCAATTTTGTTCTTCTGTGTTTTGAAACTTTAGATATCGTAACATATGTAAAAAGGTACGCCGAATTTGGTGGTGGTATGCGTTTTTTCGAAAAACTTTGAAAATTGCATTTTTTCGCGTTTTGAATTCTTCAAAGCTGAAAAAACGCCAATTTTTGTCGTAGGAAACGTCGATTAACACGCTTAAAAGATGCGCTAAACAATTCTCTTTCGATTGGTATAATCATAAATGGGGGTTAGGGTATGTATGTAGACGGGCACTTTAGGGCCTCTGAAAGTCATTTGGTCGGCCCCGGAGCGCCATTTCTGCATGACCGCTTTAACCGCTCGCTAATTTATTAGACAAATGGCAAATTATCATTTATGCACCACCGTTTCAACCAACAATCAATGAAAAAGTCATCTCTTGCTCTATTTGTTACACTATGAATGATTCATGAACTCATGTTTGGGTATTAGTATTTATCTAATTCGCTTGAGAGAAAACCAAATCCAAAATTGTTGGCGCTTGCTTCTGTGCTTTTGCTACGAAGTGTTCTAAAAACTTGTAGAACGATGTAGTACTGAGCTTGTATCTAGAAACATTTTACGCACGCAAGTACAGTAACAGTGAATTGATATGGAACGGGGATGAAAGAGAAGTAACACATGCGAGTGCATTCATCTCAATGGAACTTACCGGCATAGAGCAAATTAGCCTTCCAAAAATTATACAGAACCATGGGTGCATTTTCGATCGTCGTCAGAAACTCAGAGGTCAGAGATGCTTTCGCAGACAGGCCTGAAGGTTCACAAAGTAGAGGCACCTTCTGTGAGAGAAGCCCGCATTCCAATCAGTCGTGTCAGGTCTGAACCACCGCTTAGCCCGGCAATCTCAATTGCTTCTACAATCACAACAGAGGAAGATACTTCTGAAGATTCAGACATTCCAGAGATTGACCAACAGCCACCAGCGATGTACTTTTCTGTGACATCCCTTCTGTGAGGCAGAGTTTCTGACAGAGGAACAGTTAGACGCCCATGTGATCAGTGGGGGATGCGAACTGTTCGTTGAGAAAAGAACAACGTATGATGCAGCTCGCCATATTTGGGCCGAGAAAGTTAGCGAACTAAAACAAGCTCGAGGGCAAGAGGTGGCAACCTCCCACGAAGAGCTGGGCAATCTGCTGCGAGTTGAACCTTTAATGCTCTCAAGACTATGTGTCAGAATCTCAGGGTTGGGCCTTGCACAAAAGAAAACCACCTCAAAAGAAATCAGGGGATATGAAGTCCTGGCTCACTGAGATTTTCGAAGGGGGCAAAGCTACAGGTGAGAAAAGAAACCCTGAAGACATTCGTAGAGAGATGCGCTCTGTGCTAGCTGAAAATGGAGAGCGCAGGTTCAAACCAGCAGAATATCTGGATAGACGACAGATAAAAAGGTAACTCTACACTGTAATACAGCACTGTAATGTTTTCTGTATAAAAACAACAATTTATACTATAGTTGACTATATTTCAGCTTTTTTCAACAACTTGCTGCAAAAGACAAATGCTTGCTTACTACTAGGCAAGCTCAACAGAATGATGTTGATGATGATCAGGAAACAGCAGAAGAGCTTGCAGCAGTCGAGCATCGCGAACAAATTTTGGTATGCCGTATGTATAGCATTTGTGTGTAACAGGTCATCCGCCACAAGCGGGAGTTGGTGGCCTGGCGCAGGCCGGGGTGTCTGAGGTCAAATGCTGGGGGAGGGTTAGAGTACTCAAGACGCTCAAAAATCGCAGTTTTCGTCAAAAAATCGTGAAAAGCGCCATTTTCTGCTCAAACGCAGGTAAAAGTGCTGTTTTTTTGCTAAAATTACTTGCCCTACAAGGTGGGGGCGTGGGAAAAAATCACCAAGGGGTAGGGGTCCCCGATTTGAGGGTCTGGCCTATATGTCTATCTATGGAGGACAGACACACAAATATTCAATCCGCCGTTCCCATTATAACTTCTCCTCACATTACAGCACTCAGTAGACGTTGCGTTTGAGAAGTTCGTTTAAAGCATCAGTCTTCTTGGAAGGAAGGAATCTCTGCGAAATGAGATCTGACCAGAAGCTGGATCACCTTACGAAAGAACAGTTATGTCAGGCACTCCTCAACCATGATTCAGTACCAAAACGGAGCCAATAGAAGAATGCACTTCAAACTATGTTAGCAGATATTTTGGATGGTTGCAGCTGTGTCCAGGAATAGAATTACAGTTTTTGATCTTGTTTACCTAATGCACATGTATCATGGTATGGTTCTCTATAATTTTTGGAAGGCTAATTTGCTCTATACCGGTAGTTCCATTGAGATGAATGCACGCGCATGTGTTACTTCTCCCTTCTTTCATTCCCGTTCCATATCAATTCACTGTTACTGTACTTGCGTGCGTAAAATGTTTCTAGATACAAGCTCAGTACTACATCGTTCTACAAGTTTTTAGAACACTTCGTAGAAAAAGCACAGAAGCAAGCGCCAACAATTTTGGATTTGGTTTTCTCTCCAGCGAATTAGATAAATAATGCCCAAACATGAGTTCATGAATCATGCAGAGTGTAACAAATAGAGCAAGAGATGACGTTTTCATTGATTGTTGGTTGAAACGGTGGTGCCCAAGTGATAATTTGCTATTTGTCTAATGATTTAGCGAGCGGTTAAAGCGGTCAGTTGCAGAAATGGCGCTCCGGAGCCGACCAATTGACTTTCAGAGGCCCTAAAGTGCCCGTCTACATACATACCCTAACCCCAGATATGATTATACCAATCGAAAGAGAATTGTTTAGCGCATCTTTTAAGCGTGTTTATCGACGTTTCCTACGACAAAAATTGGCGTTTTTTCAGTTTTGAAGAATTCAAAACACGAAAAAATGCAATTTTCAAAGTTTTTCGAAAAAACGCATACCACCACGAAGTTTAGCGTGCCTTTTTACATATGTTGCGATATCTAAAGTTTCAAAACACAGAAGAACAAATTTGCCATACTCTGGGGGGTAAAGGGCTCCGTATTGGGATTACTACACTAGGTAGCCGAAAACGGACTTCAAATTCGTTGTTTTTGAAGAAAAATGAATCTAACAGTCATAACTACATGGACCTAAACTAATTTTTAATATTTTCATGCCCCGCGAAATGGACTACTTTCTCGTGCAGAGACACTTAACTACTGTACTGGACGCCGCACGCATAACGAGAAACGTGGAAATTGTTGAGAGAGAGGAAGAGCTACTTTTAGAAAGGGCACTATAAACAGCTTTGTAGTAAAAGACTTCACAACAGCGGGACGCGTATTTATGGAGACAATATGTTTATGAGCATTTTACGAATTACTAGCAGCAAATACAATATACTCACAAACGAATCACACTCTCACCACACACAGTTAAAGATAGGAAAGGCCTACATCTACACGCCTAAAACCTACAGGAAGGGAACCTACCCAACCCGGTCATTCGCTCCGCCAACCACCAGCTCGGATTCGGCCGAGGTGACTGTCCGTTTCTAGCCCACCACCGGCTCAGACTTGGCCCAGGTGGCGACTGCTCCTGCCTTGCCGCTGCCATCTTTTTGCTTTACGCTCCAGCGTCTCACAGCGAACCGCAAAATGCCGCTAACGAGGGCGGCAAATTAAAAGTTCTAGAAAGTGCCAATTTCTCGTGCCAACGGTCACGACAGGAGCGCAGTGTGTTTAACGTTGTGGCGCGTTGCCAGTAAAATGTCCTTTCGACCTGCGTCTCTCTTGTGCGGAAGCCGGCAACCAGGCCTGACAGGTTCAGCTATTTCTCTCTCGGTTATTATTTATTATTTAGCTTTGCGTTGGCGAACACAGCCCCAGGTGGCATAATTATTATCGCTTTCGCTTCTCTCTGGCGTCGCTTCTCGTCGCTATTAACGTCTAAAACAGTGTCTATTCGTGTGCTAACCAACTGTTACAGAGTGCTGCATTTGTGAAAGCCTGGTACACGCCTGATCAACAGTGGTACACCAAGTGTTGCGGGTTTTCCAATGTCACAAATCGCCTGCCTCCTCGAAAGTAGTAAAGTTGGAAAATCGCAAGTACACCATAAGAGAAGGGAAATAAGCAGTACTGAGGGCTACAAATGAAGAAAATGAGCGCTACAGCTCATGCTGGAAACGATTGATTGTCGCAAAACTGTTTCATTCAATAAGTCGAAATATAGAAAATCTTACTTCATGCATGTCCATCTCTGGCAAGCTAAAGACTCCCTTGCCTTCCCATCCCACGATGCTACCCATTTATCTAGTTGTCATCACTGCCTTTCGGTGGCCTGACAACAAACCTAAATCTAAGCTAACATAGATTCGGAGTCTGGTTTTTGACTGTAAATCGGGTTATTTTTGTTTGAGCATAGATCTCAGAAGTCGATTTCTAAATTGCAGGCAGCGTCAGTACGTAGTCACAGTGCTGACCAAAAAAAGAAAACACTTTAATAGAAAAAAGAAGAAAAGAGAAAACACCAGTGCCATATATCAGCCTGTAAGTAAAGTTTACGAAACAACAACGTGCATGCATACCACAGATACAAAATCACGTCGACCTCAAACTATTCTTTATAGATGGTGCAACGGAAGGAGGATTCACGTTCAGAGAATGTTGCCGAATTGCCCGCGTTACCGATGTGCAAATTTTTGTGATGTTGTGTTGGTTGTTCTCGTGCATGTTTTCTTAATTTCCAAATTGTTGAGAAGCATTTTCCATGTTTTATATTTTCCTTTTTCCAACTTTCCAACTTGCGAAAGTTTTTAATAAAAAGACCCTTCTCTTTCACCCCCCTCCCCCCCCCCCCCTCCCCCCCCCCCTTTAACCCCCCCCCCACCCCCCCAACCCCCACCCCCCCCCAAATACATTTCCCCCCCCCTCCCTTATCTTCCACTATTCCACTATCTCACTCCACTATATTGGGGAGGCAATTTGTGCCCGCCCGCATACAAACTTAGTTCTGTTTTGGTAATATCGAATCGGCGCAAAGAATCGGCGCAAAGCGCAAATTTACGGTAGCGCTAATGCGGGAAAAAACTTTACATGTGCTTCAGTACCCCATTTACATTGGAGGAAGCCCATTCCCCCAGACCACCCTGACTTTATTAATAAAGCCTTGGTTTTAGCTTAGGCCTAGGCTCAATCTTAGCTTTTCACGTTAAAAATGGCTATTTCACGGATGGAGGAATGGACCGGGAATCATTTACATAAAAACCTTGAATTGGTTAGTAGGCTTTCAAACCATTTTTCATGTAGGGCCTTATTAATCCGGGCAATTTGGGACCGCCTGAATTTGCCACAGTGGCGCGCTCTAACGCTAAAGGCCGGCACTGTATCGACTAAGAGTCAGTCTCTGGACCAATCGAGTCTCAGCCCTTTGCCCTATTCAGACCCAAATTGAAACTTTGGCCTAGAGAGCTGTAAGTTGGTACACTAATACATATCGATGGGTTTTGTAACCACCGCAACGGATTTCCCGATTTCACGCCCCAGTCCCGAGATACAGCCGTCTGAAAATCGGATCGCTTAACTATGGGACAAAAATTTCGAACTAGAATTTCTTTCCTGCTAAAAACAGTTGGGACCTAGAATTTGGGGATTGTACGTAACTTTTAGAGTACTTTAAGAATTTTTGGTCGGTTTTCGATTTTGACGAAAAAATTTTTTTCAACCCCCTTCCTGCCCCCTAGCTCGTCTGGAACCCCCCTCTATGTGGGGTTTTTTATTTCAGATTACTGTAGCGCCGTTTGTTACCTACAGATTGGTGCCAAGCACGATAGCTCACGGCCCGGGGTTTTGGAGTAAATTGACTCCTACTGGCAGAAAATCGCATTTTTTTCCAGTTTTACTATGGGACAAAATTTCGAACTTGAATTTCTTTCCTTCTAATAACAGTTGGGACCTAGAATTTGGGGGTTTTACGTAACTTTTAGAGTACTTTGAGAATTTTGGGTCGGTTTTTGATTTTGACGAAAAAAAATTTTTTTGACCCCCTTCCTGCCTCCCTAACTCGTCTGGAACCCCCTATGTGTGTTTTTATTTCAGATTATTGTAGCGCCATTTGTTAGCTACAGATTGGTGCCAAGCACGATAGCCCACGGCCCGGGGTTTTGGAGTAAATTGACTTCAAATGGCTGAAAATCGCATTTTTTTCCAGTTTTACTGTGGACCAAAATTTCGAAGTTGAATTTCTTTGAAGTCAGTTAACTCCAAAAAAACCCCGGGCCATGGGCTATCGTGCTTGGCACCAATCTGTAGCTAACAAATGGCGCTACAGTAATCTGAAATAAAGAACCCACATAGGGGGTTCCAGACGAGCTAGTGGCGGGAAGGGGGTCGAAAAAATTTTTTTTCGTCAAAATCGAAAACCGACAAAAAAATTCTTAAAGTACTCTAAAAATTCCGTAAACCCCAAATTCTAGGTCCCAACTGTTATTAGAAGGAAAGAAATTCAAGTTCGAAATTTTGTCCCACAGTAAAACTGGAAAAAATTCGATTTTCAGCCATTTGAAGTCAATTTACTCCAAAACCCCGGGCTGTTGGCTATCGTGCTTGGCACCAATCTGTAGCTAACAAATGGCGCTACAATAATCTGAAATAAAAAGGCCCACACATGGGGTTCCAGACGAGCTAGGGGGCCCAGGAAGGGGGTCGAAAAAAATTTTTAGAAAGGCAAAAAACGCATTCTGAATAAAAAGAAAGTATAATCAATTAAAATTCCACATCTAAGTTCAACAACGCCTCGATTTTGTCCTGTTTAACAAAATCGGGATTACCTACCTATCACTTTACTTACCGTACCGAACTTTACCAAATTTCTAAGTTGGAACCGCAAATCTTGTCTGGATTAACGAGACACGACTCGATTTCTGTTTGCTCAAGCGCTTTCTTTACGTTCAAAAAGTCAACGAAATTTTAGTGAATTAGAATGCATAGCATACGTACTAATGCTAATGCAAACAAAATAACGCAACACCGAGAAATTCAGAAGTATCTGACCAACGAGACGCACATGTATACAGTAGTAATAGAAAATTGGCAAAAGATAATACTGTAGTAATACAGTATGGATATGCTTAGGTGTCTACAGCGTATCAGACGCACTTTGTCCCCTGTTTGCGGGACAGTGGAAAATTGTCTCTTCCGAGCTGTTCTTTCAGGTACAAGCGATGCTCTTCTTGTAGGATCAAAGTGGGATCTGTTGTTAGCAGGTCATAGGATAATAATGAGAAATGGTCCTTAGACAATCATGCAACGACAAATTAAGAAAAGAAGGAGAATAGAATATAAAATTCGCGGGCTACAGTATCTTAGATGTTCACGCAACGAGTGAAAAATTTGCACCACTTTGCACTTTGCACCGATTCGATATTACATTCATTTAGGTAATATGAAATCGGATCCCAGATCCCCAGAGAGCGAGGTACAGAAAATGCGGGCCGGTACAAACCGCCTCCCCAACAAGTTGAAAAGTTGGAAAATGGAAAATATAAAACGTGGAAAATGCTTCTCAACAATTTGGAAATTAGGAAAACATGCACAAGAACAACCAACACGACATCACAAAAATTTGCATATCGGTAACGCGGGCAATTTGGCAACGTTCTCTGAACGTGAATCCTCCTTCCGTTGCACCATCTATAAAGAATGGTTTGAGGTCGACGTGGTTTTGTGTCTGTGGTATGCATGCACGTTTTTGTTTCGTAAACTTTACTTACAGGCTGATATATAGCACTGGTGTTTTCTCTTTTCTTTTTTTCTATTAAAGTGTTTTCTTTTTCGGTCAACACTGTGACTATGTTCTGACGCTGCCTTCAATTTAGAAATCGACTTCTGAGATCTATGCTCAAACAAAAATAACCCGATTTACAGTCAAAAACCCGACTCCGAATCTATGTTAGCTTAGATTTAGGTTTGTTGTCAGGCCACCGAAAGGCAGTGATGACAAGTACTTGTAGATAAATGGGTAGCATCGTGCGATGGGAAGGCAAAGGGAGTCTCTGTGTAGGGACCGGCACGCGAAAATTCAAAATGCTCCTAGGCGAAATTCGGCTTCAGAATTGAAAAGAGCACACTTTATGCAGTCTAACAAAACAAACCGGAACGGAATTGGTTGGATAATAAGCGAGTTATGGGCGTTTAACTGCGTCACCCAGCGTGCTACCTTTTCTTCCTAGAAAGTTGACCGCAGCGTGCATACCGATATGACCGATGTACTTTATCAGACTGTCACTCGAAAACCCCTGCGCCGATTTTGATGGGACCGGTGTCATTCTAAGGGGCCGTCCATAAACTACGACGTTCAGAGAGGGGGGGTGGGGTGGGGGTACCCCGAAAAACGTCGCAGAACGTCGGAGGGGGGTGGGGGGGTTGAGGTAAAACGTTGACGTATTTACGTATTTTTGGTAAGGTTTGACGATTGCAGAATAAGCAAGAATGCAGAGAAAGTCAAACGGTTTTTGACACATTTTTGTAGTTGTACAACATACAGTATGTTAGCGTGATTTGTACAGGGTGTGCAAAAAACAACCCAGCATATTTTTTACTGTAGCGACCGTAAATCCCAACCGATTTGAATAAATCTTTTTTGAATGAAAGACAAATAAATTATCGATTGGTAGAGTTTTCGTTAAGATGCTCTGCTTGGTTCTCGAGATATTTGCCATCAAATTTGAAACACTGATTTTGGCAATGAACAAGAATGATTAAAACAACCCAGCAGATTTTTTACTGTGGCAACCGCAAATCTCAACCGATTTGAATGACTCTTTTTTAATTGAAAGTTTAATAAATTCTTGAAAGATTGGTGAAACTAACTGGTAAATACGTATGTGCACAGGCATAAATTTTTCTATTATTCATTTGTGATTACGCAGTCAGAAAAGCAGCTTCAGATTTTGAACGAAAATTCGAAAATTTTATTTCGGGGGGGGGTCCTCCCAAACGTCGTAATTTTTATGGGGTGTGATGATGAAAACGTCGGTAAACGTCGGAAGGGGGGTGGGGGTGCAAAATTTTGAATTTTTGAACGTCGTAGTTTATGGACGGCCCCTAATCGCAATGCGATTTTCTTTTACATTTTTTATATACCAAGACTGTAGCACTGCGTCTACCACCTTTATATACCGAACAAACACCCTGGTAGCTCGAACTAGAACTGAATAGTAGAGTGTGCACTATTCCTGTGTTTTCCAGGTACATTTGTATATGTAACAGCGGGGCTGGGGTTCTGCTCCCCTCCCACCGACTTGGGCCAACCCCCCCCCGATTGGGGAGCACCCCCCCCCCCCACCAAAACGATCTTCACCACTCTCCCTCTCCGATGTTTCTGGCACAATTTTTTTACAGTTTCAGACAATACACTTACAGTTTCAGACAAGGATGAGCTGCTACAATACATGTAACAGGTGGTCTGCCCCCACCCGAAATATTCCAGACCCCCCGGATTGGCCTCCCTACTTCCTCCGATTTGTACTTTGGTGAGAAATTCCGGATCAGGTGTAGCGCGGGGGGAATCAGGAACCGATCCCAAACAAAAATTAATGTTTTTAATGATTATAATTAATTATAAATTAACATGATTTATCGATAAATATCGATTATCGATTATTTTTGGAAAAATTCCATAATCGCCCAAAATGGTCGTGTTGTATATCATTTGAAAGCCATTCGCCTGGCGAGTCTAATGATTACTACATCAACATAGGGCAAGCCCCGGGGGCCTGTTTTGCCAAATATATAAGTACCCCTAGAGACGCATCAGTATAGGCACGCTCCAGAGGGCCTGTTTTCATACATGGGCCGGGGGTGTGGGGGTCATAAGAAAGTTAATTAATTAATATCTAGCCCATTTCTGACCTTCCCTGATTTCCCCCCCCCCCCAGCTACACCTAACCCTATCCGACTTTCGTTCGTTACTGGAACCCTATCCGACTTTCGTTCGTTACTGGATTACCTTCCATGCCTGTTTGCGTTGGAATATGCAACTCAAATTTGGGCAAAACATATCTTTAACACTTATGAATAAACGCTGAAAATTTGAAGGAATTCCACTGACATATAAATGAAAACGAATTATATGAAGTCAACTCGAATAAGCGATTACAGGTTTTTCCGCTTTTGTACCATATTTATTGACTACACACGTTAAGCCTGAGCAGGATTCACCTTATATTGATTAGCAGAGACGCTGTTTTTCCGCTTATTTTAGCCAAAAACAACCGCAGCTTAGCGTATACCAAGGCGATTTGGGTGAATAGTTATTAAAAAAACATTAATTTCTGTTTAGGATCGGTTGCTGATTTCCCCCCTAGCTACATCTGGTCCCAAAACCGTCCAAACCGTCTTACCTTGCTGCAGCCGCAGTACAATGTAGCTTTGTTAGGCGTGCTAATAGTAACCGTCGCAGCATAATTATGCTCGACACCGATTTCGTTGTCAATGTATCACTGTTTCCTTAATCTTTATTTGATTTACGGACAGAAAAATGCCTAGTAGGTGATAAAAAGCCGTTCCTCTAGAACGAAAAAGGGTGGAGGTAAGGCAGCTGTGAAGTTATTATCGGTCTATCCCCCTCACTGATGTGGACATTAGAAGCTTACGGTTTCTGAAGGTCGAGCCATTTGAATTCGGTCGAGTCCTTGAAGGGTTCTTTACAGTGTATATTGCAAATCAGAAATAATCGTGAGGCAATCCTTTGCGCAAAGAGAAATTTTGAAAATAATGCGTTTAGAATTTTAATTTCGCGCTGGTTATGGTATCTTAGATGTTCACGCAACAGAAGAATTTAGATTTCGCGCTTTTTAGTATTTTAGATGTTCACGCAACAAATCAAAAATTAGCGCCGAGCGCCGATTCCTCCAGCGCCGATTCGATATTACCTCTCACTGACTGGGAGGAGGCCCATTCCCCCCCCACCCGGCGCTGCCGCGGCCGGATTACGGTATGCGCTATCAACTCTATGTTTGGTGTGAAAATATATTTTTCTTCCCCTCCGCTGAGGTTTTTGAGAGGTCAGAAATGATTTTATATTTGGAAAATGCGTCTCTAGGAGTTCTTTTATGTTTCTAAAACAGGCTCTCCGGAGCGTGTCTATACTGATGCGTCCATCTAGGGGTATTTTTATGTTTTTAAAACAGGGCCTCTGGAGCGTTCTTAAACCGATGCGTCCCCTAGGGGCACTTTTATGTTTTTAAAACAGGCCCTCCGGAGCGTTCCTATACCGATGCGTCCCCTAGGGGTATTTTTATGTTTTTAAAACAGGCCCTCCGGAGCGTTCCTGTACCGATACGTCCCCTAGGGGTATTTTTATGTTTTTAAAACAGGCCCTCCGGAGCGTTCCTACACCGATGCGTCCCCTAGGAGTATTTTTATGTTTTTAAAACAGGCCCTCCGGAGCGTTCCTACCTACACCGATGCGTCCCCTAGGGGTATTTTTATGTTTTTAAAACAGGCCCTCCGGAGCGTTCCTACACCGATACGTCCCCTAGGAGTATTTTTATGTTTTTAAAACAGGCCCTCCGGAGCGTTCCTGTACCGATACGTCCCCTAGGGGTATTTTTATGTTTTTAAAACAGGCCCTCCGGAGCGTTCCTACACCGATGCGTCCCCTAGGAGTATTTTTATGTTTTTAAAACAGGCCCTCCGGAGCGTTCCTACACCGATGCGTCCCCTAGGAGTATTTTTATGTTTTTAGAACAGGCCCTCCGGAGCGTTCCTACACCGATGCGTCCCCTAGGGGCACTTTTATGTTTGGAAAACAGGCCCTCCAGAGCGTGCCTATACTGATGCGTCTCTAAGGGTACTTTTATAATTGGAAAATTGTCAGGTCCAGACCCAACCCAGGCCTCCAAAAGTCGGTGACGGTAAATACGTAAATGGGAACCAAACTGGAGCTGCCGTTGCACCGTACCTGATAACAGCAAAGGGGAGGCAGTTTGCACTTGCAGGCAGGTATTCTGAAAATAATTGGCATGCCGGGTATCGGTATTTATAAAAATTGCAACTACTTGGAGATTTAAGCTGTTCTGTTTTAGTGCTTTTACTACCACTTCTCTGTGAAGTCGTTTAAACTTCGCGCGCTTTGTGTTGTTTCACATGCAGCAATATTACAGTAACCCGCCGCGGCAGCGCCGGGTGGGGGGGGAATGGGCCGGGAATCTCACTGACTGAGCTAATAAAGAGCGAGAGAGGGTGCATTTGGTGGCTTTGTTGCTGCAAATCTCTTGTGTCGTTCTAGGCGGTGTTTGAGGTTCTTAGTTTCTTCTTTCTGCAGTTCCACCCAAGCCTAACGCTCATTTATCAGACAAAATTGTTGAATTGTATATTTACACAGGTACTGATAATAATACTAGAAAAGAAGCAGTCGTAATGGCCACTGCAGAAATGGTGAACTCGTCGACGTCCACAGTTAACGGCGCAACTGACGACGGTCCGTGTGCAGCAAAGAAAGGCGATGACAGAGTTCCGTACAGTCAGATGACCAGCCGCGACTACTACTTCGATTCGTACGCCCACTTCGGCATTCACGAGGTAGCTCTCTCAACCTCTGTAGACTCAGCAGTTTGGAGTTCGTGCTAATTTGTAAGCTGGGATTAATTAGCATTGCAGTTCTGGCAATGTTATGCCTATTCTAAGCCTCATTATAGGTTTTGAAGCGCAGTAGCCGCTGCTGCTTCAGCACTGAGCAATGCTGCGGGAAGAATATCGACTCCAAGTAGGGTCCCGGCATAAAAAATTGAAATTGCAGAAAACCGCTGACATTGCGCTTTATTCGATAGAGAAAAGTTACAGATAGATGAAAATGCAAAAAATAACTCAAAACAATAGAATTCATTTTTTGCGATTTGAAAACTTTATTTATTTTTTGCAAAATAGACGAAAAAGTGACACCGGCGATTTGTGCACGTACTTAACGTTTCGTAGCCATAAACCGCCTCGAGCAGCCGGTTGCCAATTTTTACTTCAAAAGAAAGCAGAACGAAAGTGCATCGGTTGTCTGACATGCCGATGAATAAGTGTTATAAAAATTAACCGGAAAAGTTTGTTAAAGCGAACGACGGTTTCAACTTCTTGTAAAACAGGACCGAAATCATCTGAAAACGCTCAAAACAAACCATCTAGAGAAGTATTTCACCTGCGATTACGTTCAGTCGTTCTTGCGCAATTGCGAAAACAGTGAAAAAATTTCAATTTTCCATAGTCAAACGACGTCAAATCCAAAGTGCGAGCGCTTCAATTTTGTGTTTACATTTGATTTTTAGTGCTGCCTAAACTCAACCTGAATTTTTGTGCTCAGCTTTTGTGTTTAAAGTTGCTCCTGTTGCATTCTCGCATGCAATGCTAAATTCGCCTCATTTAAAGAATTTAAAAACAAAATTTTCGAAAAAAGAATTTGAAAAAAAACAAATAAATTTTTTTACAACTTTGTTGGGGATAGTAAACTTCCAATTCCTGAGGGGGTAGGAGTGCCTGAGGAGGGTTGAGGAATGATGATAAACCAAGAAGTCCAATTTTTAACTGAAATCAAGTTTTCTGGCTTATTTTTTAAAATATGCTAAAATAGGCTATTTTCAGCTTATTTACACCTAGTCTAGGGATACTCTTACCATAATTTTCCATATAAAATTCTTCCAAAAAATTTCTGGGTGTAGGGGCTGCCTGGGGGTCAGCTCCCACTCAGCCCCGTTGCCCACGTAGCACGAATGGTATTTTCTGTTTTACAGTTCTCTAATGAAATTTGATATTTGAATTTGACTAATGGAATTTTCAGCAATGGATTTCAATTGAGCAATTTCTGGGTTAAAATTGTAGCAGCATAACTTTGAAAAGCTCTAAATTTGTTCTGAAAAAATTCTTAACTGCCACAATCATTGTTTTATGCTTAGGTAACCAAAAATACTCTGTTGCAACTAAAACAGTATAAATATATGGCCTTAATTTGTGCCTGTTTCCAGACATGGGCTGGCTAGCATTTCGGCTGAGCGGGGGGGGGGTAGAATTTTCAATTCCTGAGGGGGGGCTGAGGAAGTGGTAAGCTAAAATAAGCTATTCTGAGCTCATTTACACTTAATCCAGGCATATCATTTTCTATACAAAATTCTTGCAAAAAATTCCTGAGGGTGGGTAGCGGCCGGCTGAGGGGGTAGGTCAGAGCATGAGGGTGGGCAACCCCCCTCAGCCGCCCCTTTGCTCATGTCTGCCTGGTTCGAAGTTATATAAAACCCATTATAAGTGTTTACTATAAATTTCAGCTTGCATTTTCTCATTTTGATTCTGAGTTTATTCAAATTTTTTTATCTAAAACTTCCGGTCCGGTTCCGGTCGGTCGCTAGTTAGTTGGCAGCATTGGAACGGGTTTGGTAGCGCCGACTTGCTGTTCTACGTATCTTTTGGCGTGTGGTGCTTACCGAGTCCTGCACTGGTTTTGCAGCACCGAAGATTGGTGTGAGAGAGTTTTTTAAGGAGATGCTAAAAGACGAGGTGCGCACGTTGACCTACAGGAATGCAATTTACCACAACCGACATTTATTCAAAGACAAGGTGGTACTTGACGTTGGCAGTGGCACCGGTATATTAGCCATGTTTGCTGCTAAGGCTGGAGCTCGCAAAGTAATCGGCGTAAGTGAATTCTTCAGCAACGCTCTGCTTCTCAGCTTCAAGCGGCGTCCTTTTGCAGATCGAATACTCCAACATTGCGACGCAGTCAGTTCAGATCATCAAGGACAACAAGCTTGATCACGGTCTGGTCTACTCCGGTTTCTCTGCTCACTTTTCAGTGTTGCTGTTCTTCAGTTATAACGGTTCTTCAGTCGAAAGTGGAAGACGTGACGGAGCTGCCCGACGGCGTGTCCAAGGTGGACGTGATCATAAGTGAATGGATGGGCTACTGTCTCTTTTACGAGTCCATGCTCAACACTGTGCTCGTTGCACGCGACAGATGGCTGGTCAGTTTCCGCTTCAACACATCTCTACTGTAACTTTACATAAGTTCAGTTCTCGCATTTGAACATTGAGCTGGTTGTTTTCGGCCTTGTACTGACCGGTTGTTTAGCAAGCAGAACAGGTTAAGTTTCCTTTCTGGGAAACGTGTTACTCCCCTTTAGTGCCCGACAGGGGTGGGAGAGGGAAATCTCCAACCGTCGGCTCGACACGATGTGCACCCCACCCGCCCATACTGAAAACCGGCTGACCCAACAACATATTCGGTTCAAAGGGCGATTTGAGCTCGATCGATTTGTTTTCTTTTCTAAAGCGCTCTTTATACTCCGACTGAATTTTGTGACCACTGCAGTCATTTCTCGTCAGTCTCAGCTCATTTTCACTGGCTCCCGGTATAAAACTACTTTTGTTTGTAGGACGTTTTGTCCCCTTGCTGTTCGTCCCGGCCAACTTCTTAACCTAATCATGTCGTCAGCTAAGTAGTTTTACAATATATCGGAGCGGTTGCACGAAAATCAAACGAAAGCACTAAAGATTTGCAGGGTTCGTGCAGGACCTGGAAAGTCAGGGAGTCATGGAAAAGTCAGGGAATTTGGCGTCTGGTCAGGGAAAAATACGATAGCAGCATAAACATCTCATCGCCAAATGGTCCTGTCAGAACTTTACACAACACCCTTTTGAAGATCTGACTTTATATGCTACTACTTAAACCGGAAATTTACCCTCTGAATACCGTTTAAATGCGTTTTACAAAGCCAATTATGTAAAATTTTCTCAGATTGGTTGCAGTTTCCTCACCCTGGTTGGTCAGGGAATTTTGAGTTTTGTCATGGAAAAGTCAAGGAAAGGTCAGGGAATTTTGCTATACAAAAGCCGCACGAACCCTGATTTGGTAACAATAGCTTTCAAAGTGGCAGAGGATTAAACGTAGCCCAATAATTACTCGGTAAACTGCGTATGGAAATGTCACAAGGAATTTTATACTTGAAAACAAGAAAAATGGGCATGAAAACTGACTTTACCTGACTACCTTTTTGTATCGGTCTATTCGCTCTACAGTTGGTAGCTACTGAAAGATTATGTATACTGTAGATTGTATGATTCATCAGTGCTTGGTTGACTGTTAGTTATTATTGTTGTGTTGTCTTACTCGTCTGCTCTTTCCCGATACCACAGTTGTTAGGGTCAAAAATTAAAAAAAAGATTTTTTCTAGAAAAAAAAATTTTTTTTAATCAATATGCAAATTAAGGGAAAAAGTGGGAAAATTCACGTACATACATGCAATTTTTTTGTAAATTCTTTGGAAGCAGCCAACATTTTATACAGCATCCTGCATAATACTACTTTTGCGTTAAGCCTGACAGCGACTGCTTAAGAAATCCTTCCTTAGGATTCACCTAGAAGTGCCTCTAACGACAATTTTCGGTGAAATTATGCAGTTACAGGCAGTGTTTAGAACTGTATTGTCGTTTTCGAACAGGCTTCTTAACTGACTTAAGGTGCAAAAGTGGAAAATTTGTTGTAAGTACCTGTACTAGCATGCTGGACTCATTTAAGAAGATTTTCAAAAGAAATTTTGTTTAAAAATTTAAAAGAAAGCAAAAATTTTTGGCCTTCAAAAATATTTTTTAACAACTGTGCCCGATACAATTCCTTCTTCATTGGTGCCGAGACCTGTCTGATCCTACATGCTGCTCTCCCACAAGTCTAATAGTTAGGCAGTTCCTGTACTCAAGTTTCCTTCACTAGTCAACAGTTTCTTCTACTACAGTGATCATCAGCAACAGACGCGTCTAGTGTTGTTAGGCGCTTTTTAAAAAAGCTTTTTTGAGGGCCAATTTCGAAAATCTTTTATTTTATTCCCAGTATGGAAATTTTTGGAGAAACCGCTGAATTTAGCCTCAGATATACAGGGTGTGCCAAAAAAAACAACCCAGCAGATTTTTCGCTGTAGCAACCGCAAATCTCAACCGATTTGAATGAATCCTGAAATGAAATTTGAATGCTGAAATTTTCATTAATGTACTCTGCTTAGTTCCTGAGATATTGGCTCTCAAAATGAAAACAGTGATTTTGGCAGTGAACAAGAGGGATTTTTTTATTATTCTGCACTTCGTAATAAAACAGATTCCTGCTACTGCTAAGGGCTCTTGGAAGCTTTACATGTGACACAGAAACTCGGTTTACTTCAACACTAAAGTATCATTAGCCCTAGCAGTAGGAATCTGCTTTATTATGAATGCAACGGCTTGTTCTTTGCCAAAATCTGTTTCGACTTAGAAGGCAAATATCTCAAGAACTAAACTGTGAATCTCAATAAAAATTGCACCAGTCTTTGAAGAATTTATCACTCTTTCTTTCAAAAGAGGATTCATTCAAATCGGTTGAGATTCATGGTTGCAAAAGTAAAAAATCTGCTGGTTTGTTCTTTATCACTCTTGTTGATTGCCAAAATCTCTGTTTTGACTTTGAGGACAAATATCTCGGGAACTAAGCAGGCTATCTTTATAAACCGTACATCAATCTTTCAAGAATTTATTTGTCTTTCATTTAAAAACGGATTCATTCAAATCGGTTGAGATTTGCGGTTGCTACAGCAAAAACTCTGCTGGGTTGTTTTTTTGGCACACCATGTACATTAGCAGTGCAGTTCTATTAATTTCATTCCTATTCTAAGCCTAAAAATAGGTTTTGAAGGGCAGCAGCCACTCTGTGACAATGCTGCAGGTAGAATATCGACTCTCAGACTGTAACACTTATTTGAACCAAAGTATCAGCTTTTATATTTAAAGTTGCTTCTGATGCATCCTTGCATCTCCTACAAGCTAAATTTCATGCAAGGAAAATTCTGAAAGTATTTCGAAAGGAAAGGTTTTCATAAAAAAGTTTTTTTGGCCTTCAAAAATTTTTTTACAACTCTAGACGCGTCCCCGTTTTGATACTCACTTGGATAAAGCTGATTCTCTTCTCTGCTGCAAGTTTTCTTCTCCTGGTAACATCCTTTTAAGTGCTCAGATTCAAGTGTTTTGGCTTTCCATTCCTTCCTTTCTTCAAGTTTCGCTGCTTTTCATTCGGTTTATTCTTTTCATTGGTTTCACAGTGGTTCCTCAAGTTCTCAAGTGCGTGAAGCACAGCTGTTCATTGTTTTCCTCAGGCTGTGGCCAAGCAAATAGTTTCTATCCTGTACGCAGATGCATGAAAAGCTGTTCCAATGATGTTCATAAAGGCCCATACATCGTTGAGCTGTGTGGTTTAAGCACATGAAGGTTTGCAGCTCCAAGCGGCAAACAGGGATGGCCTCACTGTTATGACCCAATCAGTGGAAGAAGCACATTTTCTGTGTTTCGTCCAGGACTGCGGCAGAAAGCCAGAGAGCTGTTGCTTAATGTGTACACTCCTCAGTGGCAAGAAATCGTTGAGTTCGAGTTTTCTTGGGATATGCTTGTTTCATCAACTCTGGTTCGTCAACACTGGGTTGGTTGACATCATACATGTACCAAGGGGTTTGGGTAGCGAGCTCCCAAGCCAGAAACGCCAAATCCCCTCACACTCTGAGAGAAGTTTAGGGAGCCCCAACCCAAAAATTCAAGTACCAGTAGTGGCTCCAGTGGTAACAAACTGGCTCAGAAATCACTAATTTTTAGCCTAAAATTCGCTTGAAAAGCCTTTGGAAACCGAATTTGACGTTTTCACTGCTGATATTTAAGAGAAATCGGTGTTTTTGGAAGCCCTTTTTGTCATTTTTTGCTTGTTTTTAGCTCTTTAACGCTATTTGGCAGCTTAAAATAGCGATTTTTAGCCTCCTTACTGAAAAAACGTGCTAAAGCGCACTTCCATGCGTTTTTGAGCTTTTTGAAATTTCGGACCCCCCTCTGGGCGAAACCCACCTCGACCCCCACCTGACGGAAAACCCCCCTCCCCCGGGTCGGCCGGGACCTGTTACATATATGGTTGACACCATTTCGCCAAAGTTCGGTTGGTTGACTCCTTGGTTGGTTGACTCCAACTGAGTGTTGAAATAGATTATCTGTGTTTAGGCACTTCTGAAGTGATCTACCATCAATAAATTGTTCCTGGCCTGCAGTATTTTGGTTTGCTCATTTCAGAGATGACCTAAACTTTACTGCATAGGCTCCCGATTTTGAGGTATAACCCTATCTACTTATTACACATTGGTAAAATTGTATCTCAAAATCGGAAGCCTATACAGTAACGCTAAAGTCATTTCTGAAATTTGCAGGTCAAAACAGTCTAGAAACACTATTGATTGACAGTAGGTAGATTCCCTTTAGAAGTACCGAAACACACATTATCTATTTGAAAATTATGGCTCTCAAAAGCATACATGGGCCGGAAAAAATCCGGAGGGGGTATGGAGACCTCGGGGGGAGGCCAAAAAGGCAAACAAAGGCCAAAAAACGCCTATTTTGCCTTAAATAAGCGAAAATTTTCTCCCCCAGGAGGGGGGATTGGCCGGCGAGGGGAGGGGTATACCCCACACCCCCGGCCCATGTATGCTCAAAAGCAAGCATGTTGATGAACTTCAGAGGTCCATAACTAAAAACTGAGTTGTCGTAGCGCACAAAGAACTTCTTATTCTGAATCAGCGAGGTACAATCAAAATGCACCAATACGTAGCACTTGATATATCGCTTTCATAGATCACTTACAATGTGAATGCCAGCGCAGCTGTCTGTGTCTTATTGTGGTCATTGGACCATACATGGGCTGGAAAAATCCGGAGGGGGTGTGAACGTAGTCTCGGGTGGTACCACAAAAGTCCAAAAAACGCCTAAAAAGCGAAAATTTTCTCCTTTCGGGACGGTGGTATGGCCGGCCGAGGGGTATTGGCCGGCGAGGGGAGGGGTAAACCCCCATCACCCCCACGGCCCATGTATGTGTCGCCGGGGGAAACGGAATTCAGGGAGATTCGGAATCTCCCTAGGGAGAAGTGGAATTCCGTCTCTCCCTAGGGTTTTAGGCAGTATGACCTATATTCCCTCACTCCCTAGGGAGATTCGGAATTACCAACGCCCCCATAAATGGTCACTCGAGTCGGTCGCTTTTTTGCCTTCAGGCTCTGCGAGAACAACTTTTACAACCTGTCCCTCTCTGGGTCGGGTCTTAATTGGCACCTAAGCAACAGCAGTTCAAACCGTTAGGCAATTTGTGAACAGAAGATCGTTAGATTTACAGTAAGCAGACAGACAAGTGTTTGGTTTTTCATTTGTATATTGTACGTACTAGAGTGCGAACAATACCTAGAATACCCAATACCAATACCTTGAGACCCCCAATACCCAATATCCAATACTTGCCTAGCTGGGCCAAAGATTGCATTTCACTGAACAGGTACATTCCAGTTGTGTACAAAAGATTTTTTGGCACTACAATTAAAATTTTTAAGAGGCTTGGTTGGGCCGCTGCCCAAGCAGGGCGAGAAAATTTTGAAAAATTAGCCTTTCAGAAAGCATTTAGAAGCCATTTTTGGCGTAAAATTAGCAGAAATTATCAATTTTGGTACTTAATATTTCGTAATTCAGTCGTGTTTCTTACTTCCGGCGAATTTTTTCCTAACTCTGCCGGAATTGTGTGCACCACCACAATAGCAATGTGTACGGTACTGGTACATTACGGTGACATTAGAAATGTCACCATTTTTATTTTAGATAAGAACAGAGAAATTAATTACTGGTGTAGCGCTTAGAAAAGCGTACACTTTAGGAAATTCTACTAACGTTTAGTTGATTAGGCCGTCCATAAATGACGTCGTTCCAGAGGGGGAGGGGGGGCGGCTGAAATGCGACGATAGACGACACGCCAGGAGACGGAGGGGTTAGCAAAAAACGACGTCACTTTTTTCGGAATTTTAGGGAACTTTGATTGAATTATTTTCAATTTAATTATATTCTGTCAAATTTTTCTACATACAGAAAAGCTTCCCAGAGTGGTTGTAGCGATATATTCAATTGATTGTGCAGTATGGTAACAAGAAAACATGACAGTACTGTATGTACTGCACTTTTATCGGGAGGGGGTAAACCGAAAACGACGTCGCCTTAGGGGGAGGTTGAACCCAAGTTTCTTGGAACTCCCAAGAAACGAGGCAAGGCGATTTGGGGGGAAAGGGGCCCCGAAAAATCGGGATTTTGGATAGATGGCTCCTTAACGCGAAAACAGCTTCCTAAACCGAATCATCGATCAACTTTTTCAATTTTTTCAGATCAATTTTTCAGGTTAACATTGATTTTTCTCTATTTTTACCTGTCCCAATTAGTATTGGGTATTGGGGGGTAAAAACCCCAATACCCACTACCTGGAAAACACCCCAATACCCGATACCAGTTCGCACTCTAGTACGTATGTATTGCGCTACTTTAAAAAAAAGAGGTGATTACTTACACACAAAAGCCGGCGCTTAAGGTAGACCAGGCAGAGCACGCTATCAGAACTAAGCAAGGCCTTTTTACTGTTTGGTCGTAAGAATGCCGAAACTTCTACTGCCTAGTGACAGAGCCGAATACGATTTGTGGCTCATCAGCCCCACAGGAATTGAAAATTCTACCCCCCTCAGCCTAAATGCTAGCCCATGTCTGGGTGCGACCGATTTCCCAAAAAAAAGGTCGCCGGATTTTCAACGGTGGCTGGGGCCTGCTGGGGGTATGAACGACCGAGGGGGCTAAACCCCCTTATCCCCGGCCCATGTACGTTTGACATTTAATCAGAAAAGACGCTTTCACTTCTTTATGAGACCAATTTCAAACTTTTGTTTAATTGGTTCATGCAAAGCTGGAAGTGTTCTGACCAGTATGTGATTAGCGCCTGTCCGCCCCGACCATCGACGGCTATGTGAACAGGCCGCCCGCATGCTCACCGATCTGTTTAATTGGTCGTCAACGTGGGGCCACACCACAAAAGGTTGTAAATTGCGCCGGGTCGAATTTGGATTCGGTCAAATCATCGGCAAGTGCAAGTCTTTAGCCGTATTGAACGGCTCCAGGCCGCTCTCACGAATAAGTGACCATACAGCTTGACCGGTGTAGCAGGTGCTCAGAACTCAGAACGGGTTCAGCCAGTTAAAGACCACCGGGATGAGGCAAAGCGGTTGCCATGCGTGGTCAGAGCGCTGGTTCTGTCAGTCCAGCAGCAAGCTAAAATTCAAGTTGTCTGTGAACCGTGAGAGCGTACTTTCCTGCAAAACGTGCTGAAATTTATGATTGCTTCAGAACGCAGACGGAGTGCTTTTTCCCGACCGAGCTCAGCTGTTTGTGTGCGCAATCGAGGACCGACAGTACAAGGACGACAAAATCAACTGTCTCTAGACCATTCTCTTCTGCTCTACCTTCACTGTTTGCAGGGTGGGAGAACGTCTACGGTTTTAACATGTCCAGCATTCGGAAGGTAGCTATATCAGAGCCGCTGGTGGATGTGGTCGACCCAAACCAAGTGGTCACCAACAACTGCTTGTTGCGAGTACGTTCCTTCTCTTCTCTTCTCTGCCTATCCCAACTGTCACTTGCCAGGAAATCGACCTCTACACGGTGACGGCGGAGGATTTGAGCTGGAAGTCGCCGTTTCAGTTGGTGGCGAGACGCAACGACTACGTGCAAGCGCTGGTTACATTCTTCACTGTAGACTTTTCCAAGTGTCACAAACGAACCGGCTTCTCTACCGGTGGCTGCGCACCGCTCAGCCGTTGGCCTTGCTAAGGTGCTTGTTGCAGGTCCGGAATCGCACTACACCCACTGGAAGCAGACCGTCTTCTATCTAGAGGAATCTTTGACTGTTAAAAAGGGTGAAACTATTCAAGGCTCCTTCGAGATGATGCCCAACGTTCGAAACAACGTTCGTACTCTTTACTTTTTTCTTTTTCACGGTCAGCGATTTCGCGGTATGGCATTGCTTTATGTACCATGTTCTACGTGAGCGCCAAAACTTCCTCTGGTAATTTCTTTGCCTTTTTATGGTTTAGCCACTGACTTCTGTTTTCGGAAAATTTCGGCTTTAATATTTCGAAGCAAATTATGTAACAGGTCCGGGCCGGCGGCGTCCAGAGAGCGGTCCAAAATTTCAAAAAGCTCCAAAACGCCTGGAAATGCATTTTTAGCACGTTCCTTTTTCTCACTAAGTAGGCTGAATAGCGTTTTTGAGCTAAGAACAAGCAAAAAATGCGATGAAAAGGGCTCCCTTCCAAGAACACCGATTCTTCTTAAATATCAGCAGCGGAAACGACGCCAGATTCGGTTTCCATAGGCTTTTCAAGCTTGTTTTAAGGTAAAAATTAGTGATTTCTGACTCAGTTTCTTAGTACTGGAGCCACTACTAGTACTTGTATTTTTGGGTCGGGGTTCTTCCAAAACAACGAAAAATAAAAAACTTCCGGTTCCGCACCCCTCAGCACCGGAAGCGCTAGTTCCGGCTGGAATCGAATTCATACACGGGCCGGGGTTACCCACTCCCCCCTTGCCGGTGTCGCGTCAGATTTGGTCCGGGCTATATGGTCTGCCCGGACCAAGTCTGGGAATTTTGTGCTAGCAGATTCAGTCCGGGCACCGCAGATTTGGTCCGGGCAGTGCAGTAATTAAAATATAGGGAGTAAAGCCGATTTAGCTACGCCAGGCATTTGATAAGAGATTAGCCAGCGGTCTGTACCACTTTGCTATTTGCCCTGATTGACTACCGGAGATTTCCGCTTATTTGACCATCATAGTTAGATGACCATGGTCTTATAATAGGGTTTTGTTTCCAGTTATAAGACCATGCTCTTCTAACCGGTGCTCAGAAAACTGTGTTCATTGACACCCATTTCCCAGTTAAAAGAGTACAAAGACCATGTTTTTAGATAAATTTGCCAATTTTACAACTGTTTTTAAAGTGAATAAAAGCTGTTTATCGCCAGAAAACAAAGGCATGACTGCATAATGAAGGCAAAAATGGAACAACCATCTTCGAGGAGATATAACGTTATCCAGTAGAAGACCATGCATGTAGAAGTGGAAAACTCCGATATCAAAGCAGAAGCAGGCAGAGCAATGCATAATACTACGCGCTGGTTGTTTATGTTTATGATTCTGTGTACCCAGAAAATCAGAAACGCATCCTCTGAAAGCGCGCAAAGGAATTTTTGCATTGAAATGGAACTGGTGAGCAAGCGAAAGTTCATTCAAAAATTTATTTTTCTTGGTTTTATAAACAATAAGTTATGGCATCGAAAACTCGATAATAAATCAAATTTTCCATTTATATTGTTTCTTCCTACTCGCTGCCATGAAGGCGGCCATCTTAGATATCATGCTAGCAGCGCCGTCTAAGATGACCTGCGTCAAGTATGAACGCAGCGTGAGGAGAGAGTGCTTTACTTAATGGGAGGGAACAGACAGAACTGACTGATACTGCGAAGCTCTTGGTTCTTGGACAACAGACACTGCAGTTCTTACAAACCACTTTGTAAGGAAGATGAGGCCATAGAATTTAGAAAGTGGTGCGTCATGCAACTTGAAAAATTAGAAGCCCAGTGTCCAACAGAAGCCCCTCTCGAATATACGCCCATCGAAAAGAAATTTGAAAAATAGAAGCCTAGTGCTTCAAATCGAGAATCTACGCTACGTACGTATTTATTTGCTATGTACACACTCTGTGGATTGGAATTAACGAGTAATTGTAATACCCGGACCAAACGCGCCAGCCCCGACCAAATATGGCGTGACACCGGCCGGCCAACCCCCTCAGCCGACCATACTCCGTCGCTTCTAGGCGGTACCCCCGACCCCCTCTAACTGAACATTTTGACGACCTTTTTTGGGTAGTGAGATAAGTTTTGAGAGCCTTTTTTGTGAGACCGACTCTAACTCATATCCCTTAGCTGCCATACCCCCTCCGAAACTCCGGCGACCTTTTTTGGGAAAGGAAATCGGAAAATTGAAAAATTTTGGGAAAAGCCATACCCCTCCGTTTTTTCAGCCCATGTATGTTCGGTGGATGGCTAGGCCCATGCTCATTGCATGTCTTTCCCATTCTGAGCTGACTTGTTGCGATTTGCCAGACGACACGACAGAACTTTTTCTCTTCTTTTTTGTCGGTGCCGAACGTGACGATATCTACGTAGTATGTAGAGATGTTGTGTTTGTCTCTTGATATTGAGTGTAGTTTGATAGGCCTTTCCTTTGCTATCCTTCGCATTTGTTTGAGTTAGGTTCGGTGGACGTAGCTCGGAAGGGTTTTTATTCCCCGCACGTCATAGGCTAGGTACCGCTGCTTTAATGTCAAAAAGCCATGTAACAGGGTGCGGCGTCTGCCCCCACCCGACTTAGGCTAGACATCCGATCGGCCCCGAGATGATTTTTCCCACCACCACACAGCTATTTTCTGGCAATTAATTTCTTCAGTAATTTTTCTTCGAATTTCAGACACTAAAATTGCTTGAATTGAATGTTTAATACACGTCCAACAGAATAGCAAGCAACTCAGATCAAGGGGAGGCGTGGCCGACGAATTGCTAAAATCGTCTGTAAAACAGCACTTTTATCTATATCTGAGCTCAAAATTGCGATTTTTAAGCGGTTTTTTATTTTTAGTATCCAACCCTGTCCCCTAGAATTTGGCCTGAGCCCGCCCCCGGCGGTCCCCAAGAGTCATCGGCGGATGATCTGTTATGGCGCAAATGTTGACATGCACTGTTTGTTTGCTTCACGCGGATTCCATATTAGGCACTACTTGCTGTCCAAAAGCACTGGCATAAGCTTTGATTTAGAGTTGATCAAACAAATTACCTTGCTGTAGTGAAGTGTGTAATTGGTTTCAGAGAGACCTCGACTTCGGTGTGCATCTGAGTTTCCACGGTGAGATCTGCGATGCCGAAGAAAGCAACACCTATACGATGCACTAGTTGAGAGTGCAGCCCTATGTCGGTCCGGTCTTCTGTTGGATCTGCTTGTTGTTTGTTAGTTTCCTTTGTTGTTAGACTTCAGTAAACCTTTCCGATAGTCTTTATTACTTTCCATACATCTCATCTCAAAATATGCACCGGCCTTTTGCCCGAACAAGCCGCATCCTCAGGTGTGTGCGCCGGTTCTCAAGCAAAAAGTCGATAGCGACAAGGAATGCAGTTTGGACGACATTAACAACGCGTTTCACAACTCTCCGCCTAGTCAGGGAACGCTGGCCGGGCTGCAAACAAATTATTGGGTACGGCTCAGGCTCCGTGACTGGCCGGCTCAAGAAAAATTCGATTGCTCTGCCACACTGAACTAGCTGCCTCGACTATTATACAAACGGCTAAGTCAGCGCACGGCAAAACACGGCCAATTAATCGGTCGATTCTTTCGAGTTCTCTGCAACCAACCACGGTCGATGGCCAAAGAGCACCTCAGAGGCACTACTAGAAAGAATCGTCAACAGTCTTAAGACAAAGACGGCATGTTCTAAGAAACACAAAATATCATGTCTGGAATGATGGTGCTTAGTAGCAGCTAAGGTAGCGAAAGGTGTAGTAGTGCAGATTGGAGACGGACGTTGATTTGTTCAGTGTGTATTAGTTGCCGAACGGTAGGAATCCCTTGACAGTGTCTGCGACGCCTGCAAATTGCGCCCTTACTCATTTGGTTGCTTGCAAGTTGCTATCGACCCAACACTCAAATCAATAGCAACACGTACCGCCCACGGCCGTTTTTGCCTTCTCGAACGCGCTTGAAAGGCCCAACTGACCAAGCAGACCTGAAATTGAGCTGCGTACATACATATCACATGACCGATAATTGGTGCGTTTCAATCTGCAGCAACAGTACAATTACTGCATTGTTACTGCAGATTCGCAAAATAAACAACTGACTGTCGTCGTCCTGGCCTTCCTTTGCCAATTCTTCAGGGCTTTTGTGTTTGGTGCCGCCAATTCGGCCCTCCATGTCTGGCGTAAAAGAAAACTCGTCTGGATCTTTCTTCTTAATGTTGTACTGCAAGGCGGATCGTTAGAAACCCAACCGAAAATAGGTGGGCAAGACAAACTTTGTCTCGAATTCCCTGTCGCATATTCTCTCTCTCCTTCTCCATCTTCCTGTGTTTTTCTTTGCGTCGTTCTTCTGCTTCCAGCCGAGCTTGGATGACCTCGGGATCCTCTCCGGTCTCCGTGGCCCCGCCTTCAGCCTTCTCCTCTCCGCCTCCCAGCTTATCAAGGCCGCCTACAAGCCAGCACCTACTGTACGTTCACTTCTGCATCCCTAATTTATGTTGCACTACTGCGGCGGCTAGAGCTTTGAAGTGGCGGCAAGCCAAAAACCGAAACAAAAAGTAAAGTGCACTGAAGAGAAGGCCCAAGGGAGTAGTGGAAGACAGCGTAAAACTAAACAGCATTCCAATTTAAACTAACGAAGACCGTAAAAAACTAAAAGCCACTGCATCGACCGGTGGAAGCACAGATGCCTATTGATATTCAGGCCTATGGGCTCGGTCTGTCAGCTGCGAGGCAGTGTATGTAGCAGTGGAAGCATCTATGTACGTAGAGTAGATCATTATTAGCGTACTGTCAGAACACAAAGTTGCTGTGTCTGTTCCGCAAAACAACACGTTGATTAAAAGGCAAGTAAGTAGATTGAGGATGAGCCGGGAAAGAAGCAGGGAGTAGGGGAGACTTACCACCCAGTGGGTTTCCCATCAACCCACCTCCGATCAGCATGTTCATGGTTGCAGCGGGACAGAGCGAAGCAAGCAGCCAAGTTAGGGGCCAACCGAGCTTGTATGGACAGCGTGGAGCAGTGGTGCGGAGCGGCCGGCCGGCCGACTGATATATCGACGTTGGTGGGGCAGTGGGCCAGCAGCAGCTGACAATCGATCGGTGCAGCAGCCGAACGAAGCAGCAGCAGCAGAAGCAGCAGCCGCAGAGAGAGACAGGTGCGCGGCACTCACCTTTCATTTCGTTTATCTTGCCTCCCACCATCTGCTTCATCACAAAGGACGCCATGCTGCAGAGCGCAGCCGACTACGTACTGGCACTGAGCGGAGAGAGAGGAGAGTGCGACAGACAGACAGAGAGACCTGAAACCAGAGAGAGGTGCTGTGTTGGCTGGAGAGCTGCGAACGAGCAGGAGGAGGCAGGTGATGGGGCTAATGGCAAAATCAATGGGCTGGTGGCCAAGCACGGAGACTTAGGGCCGTTTTATTAGCCAAGAAAGAGGAGCCGGCACACGTGGTGCGTGATCGAACGGAGCGCCAGCCACAATCGTGATACATAGAAGAAAGCAGAGATCCAATCGCCTGTGCACTGTGCCTGCCCGGCCTGCCAGTCTGTCGGTCGGTCGATCGAGGGCTGCGCGTCTACAGCCGGCCAATGGACGCTTTCAGAGGCTTTTGGCGGCGCCCACACTTTTACCTCTCTTCGACGCACGCGCACCGCACTACTGGCGCTGTGTTTGCGCTGCTGGGGGTGACCGTTTTGAAAGTCGATCAAAAACTAGCAGCCTCAGCCACGGCCACTACAATTTGCGGAGCCAAGTGGCACTCTTGCCCGCACAAATATGATGACCGGCATCCAATTTTGCTTGCCGCGCCCAAAGCCCCAACCGTTCTGACGCACGAAATCAGGTTGACGGTCACAATTCAATTTCTCCACCCACCCTCACAACAGCTACTCGGCTCGCTTGTTGCTGCCCGGTCTTCAACCGAATTAGCAGCACCTCTCTGCCTGATACCATTCTGCCCATCCACCATCCTAACTTTAAGCCTTTACTTCAAGCTTAGCTTTGGCTTACGGACCTATTCCACTTACGCATGGTGGCCTAAAATATTTCTCCAATTTCTACACATTACTTAACTCTAACCTGTGGACAGTCAAACATATGAAACCAATATCCGCTTTCGCAAAAGCGGCAGACCAATAATTTGGATTGAGTTGAGACTACTTTGCGTTCCGCCTTGGAGGGCAGTTCCACTTATTTGCAGAAATTCTGCCACCCATGGTGTTGCATGCAACAGACGGCCAGAACAGCAGCACAGTTGGTCGAGTTGTCAATCACCGCCGAGCTGCACTACAGTCACCGCCGGCGAACCGATGCACTCTTATCCAAAGCATGCTATAAGCTACAGTAGTGACTGGGCAGTGAAATGGGATCGTAGGCAGACATGGGCTAGCATTTCGGCTGAGGGGTGCTAAATTTCCGAATACTGAAGGGGACAGCGGCGTCCGAGGCGGTAAGCTAAAAAGTCCGATTTTTTTACTAAAATCAAGGTTTTTAGGCTTATTTTTCGCTAAAATAGGTTACAATAAGCTATTCTGTGTTCAATTACACCTAATCTAGTCATGCTTTTATCATAATTTACCATACAAAATTCTTCCTAAAAATTCCTGAGGGGGTCAACCCACCTCAGCCCCCCTTTGCCCATGTCTCATCGTAGGATTCAGTCCCCCGGTCACAGCATCCCCTGGGCAACAGGCATTCCGGAGGTTTGCAGTTACGACAGAGGAAGAGCCTATGGGGTGGCGGTGAAAAACGTTCCATTAAGGAGGAGGCCGGATACAACCAGTGCAAATCTAGAAAGACGGCCGGAATTTCGAGAATTTTCGATTACCGCATTTCAGCCATGTTTCACAAGATTTGCTCACTGCGCTTACAATACTAATTGAGTTTGACGAGCACGCGATTTTTGCGTCGCGCCTTTTCTTCAGTCACTTGCAAGTACCTTTTGAAGAAGCTGTCACTCAAAAATCGGAACTAAGTCTCTGTCTAATCGTAGGGTAAAAAAATTACCTGTAGTAGTAACAGAACTCCGAAGAATGACACCGATTATTAGATGCCAGACCACCAGCAAAACGATAAGGAGGTACGGCGAAAAGCAGATGTGATTAACAGAACGGTTGCCACTGAAGTAGGACGTAGTCAGAAATAAATGCAGATAATAAAAAAGGGCTTACTAAGGAGTAGACGAGCAACCAGAGCCGGTGGCTTGCAGTCAAATTCCGTTTGTCAACTTAATTACGATCCCATGGCAACCACATACGCCCATACATCATCCCAAAATACCTGTGCAAAATTAACCAGCGAGCCAACAAGATACAGCAAAAACATACACAAGCACGAGATAGCGACACCGAGCCGTTGCATTGCACGTAGGCGTGAGAATTGAGTGCCTTATTTTAATCTTTACAAGCATGTTAACCGTAACAACAAACAACAGGCCAACTGTTTAGGTGACGGTTTTGCCGCGAGAGTGGCACTAGTTTGCTTGGCAGGCAGGCACAAGAGTAGACGATTTTTTAATACATAACTAGAGAATCTGCACCATAAAACTACAAAAATGGGAAAACAACTAGATCGGCGTCTAACTGTAGTTGGTGCCGCAAAAACAATCGCAAACGTCAGCCTACTATCAGCCCTATGCCGAACTTTGACTGAGCTTTCTCGTGGTTGATCAGCCCGCTCAGAGCCAAGGTAAAAGGCAACGGCAGTAACTTCTTCTCCAGCACTGCTCCTACCGACCACTGCGTGTCCACCGACGCTGCAACACAACACAAGCACTTGCATTAATCAGCAAATTCCTCTTTTTAGTCCGCCGCCTATCTTGGCCGAAGACCGTTCTATGTACTATGGTACCCACGATTATAAAAATGGTGCAAAGTTTTAGGAAGGATTTCATATTCTTGGTTTGCGTTCGTCGGAGAAACGACATTATATCCGACCAATTACATTCTATCAGTTGGGTACGCTCACCCGACCGACCCAAATGGGGAACCCTGAAGTTAAGACACTTAAAATAGAAATCCTAATGCTTACTTGATTACGGTTTGAGAAAGAAATTTGTCAATTTCGAAATCAGAGAAATTTGAGAAAACGCAAACGTTTGCACGGTCGTCGGTGTGTCAAATTTGTGTTCGCCTTTCTTTCGCACAGGCATACATGGGCTTGGAGCCTGGGGCTTACCCTCCCCTCGCCGTAGATTTTGGTGAAACAGGAAACCGACTCCTGATAGACGGTTAAATGCCATCCTCAACGCGTTGACAACTAAGTAAGTGCAGTGCCAGCAAACCGCCTTGCACTAAAGCTTCTGATTTTGTCCTGGTCGCCAATTTGCACACTTTTCTTACTAACAAGTTTCGTGCACAATAATCTTTGTGAAAAAAACTAGCATAACATGACAAGATCACGTCTGTGATAATGCACCGGGGCAGCTGTCACTGTTGATACGTTAAACGCGATCTGCTAACGCGTGCTTACAGAATGGTAGGGTTCCGACGATATATCGATATCGAAAAGTCGATATATCGACCCTTTTTCCAATATCGATATCGATATCGCGATATTTCGCATCGATATTTTCGATATTTTTTGTGCAGAAAAGCAGGAAAAAAAGAAAACTTACTTCGTTTATTTCTCTGGAACAGCAAAAAAAAACAGCTTTTTAGACAACTCAGAAATCGATGGTATAGTCAAAACCTAACAGTGGCATGATTGCTCTCAGAAACATCAATTTCTTGGCATTCTCAGCTTTCAGACAGCAACGCTTAGGTTCTTAAATGTCTGCAGCAACACTGAAGAGCTGCTCACGAAGCAGGAGGGCGGAAGCAGAAATTGGCTAGCATTTCAGCTAAGAGGTGCTAAATTTTCAAATCCTGAAAGGGTACCGCAGGCTGATGGTTGGTCGAAAGGATGGTAAGCAAAAAGTCCGAATTTTGACTAACGTCAAGGGTTTTTGGCTTATTTTTCACTAAAATAGGTCAAAATACACTATTCTGTCCGAGCTCATTTATGCCTAATGATGGTTAGGCATCGGTCTGTTCATTGAAGGGCTTCAGAAGGGTCACTACCTTTTCTGCGATTCTCTACTTCATTGATATAAATAAGATCGCTGATTGCATCAGTGCTTGACTGATAAGCAGCGAGAACAGTTTGCTCTTTCAAATTTTCAGATTTTCTTCTATAACTATAAATATCGATATCGATCGATATTGAGCTGAAAATATCGATATCGAATATCGTCGAATTTTGATATCGTCGGAACACTACAGAATGGTAAACAAGATCGCGTTTACGATTATTGGACAAGGTTTAACCGTCTTTCAAGAATCGTTTTCCCTGTGGAAATTAGCAATGTTACAGCGATTTTTCGTCTGTTCGTTCCACACCCCTCTGTGGCAATTCATAACCTCTTCCAAAATTTTCCGGCACATTATGCGCACAGGCGTTGGTGAACATAACTTTTGAGTTTAGTCTATTAACTTCTATACAGACGAGAGTGCTTTCGAATGGGCTATTCTATTTTATGTACATTAGGTGGATTATTATTCCCGCCAGCGCCATTTCTCCAGCCACGACTGGATAGACAGTCAACACGTAATTCAAACATTGATGTAATTGTAAGTAATAAATACGGGTTGTACACCGCAGCAAAGACTGAGAAAACTCACCGCGCAACATCATGTTAGCTTTCGGAATATCTACTTGATAGGCGAAAGTGGCTACGCTTTCTTTTAGTCTGAAATTGGTTTCCCATTCCACTCCAAACTGCAGCTGGTCGTCCTTTTTATGGTAGTAGCATAGATTGAGCCCTGTCCGACCGCCTGTACCGGAGAACACACAACTGTCACCTAGAAAATCATCCGTCACTAAACACACGTAGTTGGTTGGGGGCTTCCGGTTGCCCGCAGCGGGAAACAGCTAAATCGCATTCACTATTTGAATGTTTGAATGTTTAACACACACGTCCAAAAGAATAACAAGCAACTCAGATCAAGGGGAGGGCGTGGCCGTTTGTCCGACGAGTGCCCTTCCCCGCAAGTACTCAGAAAAATCTAACTGCTGAATTAATTTTCTGAAACGCTATGGGACTATGGGATGGAAACATTATTCTAAGTCCGGACTTATGTCTATGGTTCCTATTGTAAAAGTCACCCTTACAAGCATGTACAATGTCATCCGCTAAAGGCATAGAGGGCATAGACAGATGGGCTACCACTTCGGGGTTACCACTTCGGCTTATCGGCCGAGGCAAGGCCCTTCAGGCGCCCAGACCTCCCTCTCCGAAAATTTGGCCCCTGTTTGGGAAAATCCGAAAAGTTATAAATGTTTGGCGACTTTTTGGGGTACTTCCTCCCTGACCAGCTCACACTTACTCCAACCTTTAAGCTCTGTAAATTATACCGGGTGTTGGGGTCTGAAACTGGCTGGGGTAGAATACTAAAAGCGTTAATCTGGGCCATAACTGCTATCGGTGTTTTACAGGCAATTATATCTGAAATTGTAAAAAATGTCCCAAGAATTGCCTTAGAAAAAATTCGAAGGTGGTTCCGCCGGTCCGGGGCCCTGGCCATAGTCTGTGGGCTAGGACGAGACCATACCACCCCATGCTTAACGATTGAAAACCACTTCAAGACCCCTCTAGGTACACTCGTTTTCATCAATTAAGTGCTATACCGTTATATCTAAGGGCGTACTGAACAGTAGAGAATTGAGCGCCAGGAATTTGTTTGCCATACTGGTAGACGAGCTCCAAGCCCAGATCGAGTCGGGGCACAACTCTGCGCAAATACTGTGCAACCACAATGCCCGACTCATTTATGATATCCGGGTTGGCCAAAGTTAATGCTGTGGTGCAGACGCGACCGCGGTACTCCCCCGTGCCTTGGAACGCTGCGAACTTGTTCTGTTGGATCTGAAAGACATGCAGCATTTGCCACCCACCCACCAGACCAGCTGCTGCCTCCGACCCACCTGCGACTGCACTTTGCACCTGATCCGATCGCCGAACTGGTGCAGCACCGTGGCCGACGTGTTGCCCTGCAGGTCGCTGTCACCCAAAAATACTGGGTAGGCCTGAAAGTGGAACCAAATCACACTACACCCAAAACCTACTCGTTCCACTTTAGGCCCAAGCCTACACAGTTGTTAAAAAAGAATTTTTTGAAGGCCAAAACTGTTTTTATCAAATAACAATTTTTTTTGAAAATCGTCTAAAAGGTGTCCGGCGTCCTAGTACAGGTACAAAACAAATTTTCCACTTTTGCACCTCAAATCAGCTAACAAACCAGTTCGAAAACGCCTATAGAGGCCTAACCACTGCCTACAACTATACATAATTTCACGGAAAATTGCCTTTAGAGGCACTTGTAGGTGCATCTTAAGAAAGGATTTGGATGTCTTACGTCGCCGTTAGGCTTAGTGCAAAAGAAGTATTATGCTGGTTGCTATATAAAATAGCTGCTGTGACAGACAGAATTTACTAAAAATTGCATAAATGTATGTGAGTTTTGCGACTTTTTACCAATTTTTGACAATTTGCATAATTGACTTTTTCAAAACAGGTTTTTGCCTATGCCTAAAATTTCGTATTTAGAGTTTAGTTTGACCTAAAATACATTTTATCATCTTCCCAACCGTTTTTAAGATAATCAATTTATCAGCCCTCTCCAAGGTTTTGTCTCATAACTCGGGACCATAGAAACTTTCGGATCATATTTAGAATAAAAAAACATACTCTTGCAAAAACTATATCCTACTTAGCATAATTCGATAAAAAATTGTTTCGAACCCGTTCTGGGACCGATTTGACCCACCAACAGTCGTTTCGTCAACCATTTTATTTCCATGAATGTAGCGCTATGTTTTTATTTTCGAACGAACAAAAAATGGACGAAAAACGGGTGCCAAATTGAGTTTTTTTGGGCCATGTTTTGTAGCTAACAAAGATTTTTGCAGGCTGCTTAGGTCTTATGTGGTCTGTGCAGCACAAATCTGGTTGCACCCGAACTAGTCAAACCTGCGCAATATCAACTTCAAATGCTAAATTTCGCAATGGAAATATGAGAAACGTTGTGGACTGCTTTTCGGCTTCATAAGTCGATTCTACACATTCATAGCTCTCGATTAACCATAGATCGTTGTAAATGCAGCCGTTCGAAAGTTACCACCTGCGAAAATTTGTTGATGATGCCTACTACCATACATGTAACAGAGGGGTCTGGGGGTCTGCCCCTCCTGACTTAGGTCAGACCACCCGGATGGGGAGGCCCCTCCCGCGAGACGAATTTTCCGACCCATTCCATTTTTCCGGCAAGTAATTTATTGAGCAAATTTTTGCGATTTTTTTAACAATCTCAAACACAAAAATTGTCAAAATCGCCTGTAAAACAGCACCTTTAGCTGCATTTGAGCCAAAATTAGCGATTCTTGACGACTTTTAGCCGAAAAATTGCGATTTTTGAGCGTTTTTTAATGCCCAACCCCCTCTCTAGAGTTTGGGCTCAGACCCCCGGCCGGCGCCAGACTCCCACCCCACAACCCCTCCCGCTTCGGCGGATGAGCTGTTACATGCATGCCTACTACAGTCTTGGTGAAAGTGGATACGAATGTGTAGAATCTAATTATGGAACTGAAAAGGAGTCCACAACGTTTATAATAGTAACTACAGGCAGACATGGGCTAGCATTTCGGCTGAGGGGGGGTAGAATTTTCAATTTCTGAGGGGGGCTGAGGGGGGTAGGAGCGGTTGAGGTGGGGCTGAGGGGGTGGTAAGCCAAAAAGTCCGATTTTTGGCTAAAATCAAGATTTTTTGGCTTATTTTTGGTTAAAATAAGCTAAAATAAGCTATTCTGAGCTCATTTACACCTAATCCAGGCATATTTTTATCATAATTTTCTATACAAAATTCTTCCAAAAAATTCCTGAGGGGGGGGTAGCGGCCGGCTGAGGGGGGGGGGGTAGGTCAGAGCCTGAGGGGGGCTAACCCCCCCTTTGCCCATGTCTGACTACAGGGATTGTGCCAAAAAAAACAACCCAGCAGAGTTTTTGCTGTAGCAACCGCAAATCTTAACCGATTTGAATGAATCCTTTTTTAAATGAAAGATAAATAAATTCTTGAAACACTGATGTACCGTTTATTAAGATAGCCTGCTTACTTCCTGAGATATTTGTCCTCAAATTCAAAACAGAGACTTTGTCAATGAAAAAGAGTGATAAAGAACAACCCAACAAAACTTTTGCAACCATGAATCGGAACCGATTTGAATGAACTCTTTTTTGAATAAAAGAGTGATGAATTCTTCAAAGATTGGTGCAATTTTTATTGAGATTCACAGTTTACTTCTTGAGATATTTGCCTTCTAAGTCGAAACAGATTTTGGCAAAGAACAAGAGCGATTCCGTTGCATTTCATAATAAAGCAGATTCCTACTGCTGGGGCTAATGATACTTTAGTTTGAAGTAAACCGAGTTTCTGTGTCACCTGTAAAGCCTCCAAGCGCCCTTAGCTTCTTGCAGTAGCAGGAATCCGTTTTATTACGAAGTGCAGAATAATAAAAAATCCCTCTTGTTCACTGCCAAAATCGCTGTTTTGATTTTGAGAGCCAATATCTCATGAACTAAACAGAGCACATTAATGAAAATTTCAGCAATCTTTTAAGAATTTATCTATCTTTCATTTAAAAAAGGATTCATTCAAATCGGTTGAAATTTGCGGTTGCTACAGCGAAAAATCTGCTGGGTTGTTTTTTGGCACACCCTGTATATTTACGTTGCGCAATTTAGATTTGAAATTAATATTGCGCAGGTTTGACTAGCTCGGATGCAGTCAGATTTGAGCGTACAGACGATAAGATCTAAGCAGGCTGCAAAAAATCTTCGAATTCGGTGCTGAACCGTTAAATTTATGCTAGCTACACAGGAGTTAAGTGGTCGACCTGACAGCCTTCAAGTCCCAACAACTCAATTCGGTCCCCTTTTTTCTTCCTCGATTTTTTGTGCAACCGAAAGTAAAAGCATAGCGCTACATTTTCATTAAATAAAATAGTTGGGAACACGACTGTGAGGGGGTCAAATCGGACCCAGAAGGGGGTTTTCTTGGAATGTAAGATTTGAAAGTGAATGTTTTTCTAATTCTAAATATGCAATTCAATAGTTTGTACGACGAAATGTGAAAGAGGGTCGAAAAAATGAGCTCTCAAAAAAGGCCAAAAAGGAGATATGTAAAATGTCTTTTATAGGTTAAATTAAACTAAAATACAAAAATTTTAGGCAAATCGGAGATAAAAAATTTTAGATTAGTCTTAAATTCCTAAAGGCTCAGCTAGGCAATTCCAGTGGGACAAGTAGTGTTCTGATAGGCCAGGTACTTCTTGAGGGCCGCACTGTTTGGTGCCGACATAGGTGGCTCCGAATCTCCAGCCGGCATTCATTGGCTGCAGACTGATGGTGTGCGTCACTTGGAAGTGGTTGCTCAGACCTTTCTGCATCATCACTTTGGCACCATCGAAACAGATCGGCATCACGTCTTAACAACTTGGCTTATTCAAATAGCAATGAAACAGAAATCTGATTTAACAGTTGGTACCACATAGCGATAACATTACGGTACCACATGCAATCATACATGGGCCGGAAAAATGGGTTGGGGGTAGTCAAAATCCGAAAATTTGGGGGTGGGCCTGCCGGTTTGGGGGGGGGTCGCGGCGATTTTGGTGGGTGGGGTCAGGAACAAAAGTTGGCTTCAGGTGGGTGGGTGGGGTCGTTTGGGGGGGGTCGAGCCCAAGTTGGGGGGTGGGCAAACCCCCCCCCAGACCCCCCCCGGCCCATGTATGCATGCAATCTCCATCGAACCGTATGGTACCGACCGACTAGCGACCGGCCGGTACTCTGGTGATACGGGGTGTCAAAACCAACACTTTCTGTTTTTTTTCTATTTTTTCATAAGAGAGTTTGTGTCATTCTACTGAAAACAATTAAAATATCACCTAAGAGCTGTTTCGGCAATAATCGTTCTTAATAGCACTAGTTTTATTTCAATACTACTTATTTGCGCTGCCCAAATGGTAGATAGTGTTTATACAGTACAGTCATGTCTCGTTAATCCGGACCTCGTTAATCCGGATATTCGCCTTCCGGACAAGATTAGGCCAGGTCCCAATTTTCCCCCATGTTATATGACTCGTTAATCCGGATCCGGATTCGTTAATCCGGACAGAAGATTTGGGGTCCCAACTTCGAAATTTGTATGGTAAAGTGATTCGTTAATCCGGATTTGGTTAATTTGGACAAAATCCATGCGCAATTTTTCAACTCAGGTGTGAATTTTCGATTGAATTATGCTTTTCGTTGAGTCAGAATGTAATAATTTTTGCCTTTTTATGAGCTATAATCAGCTGAAATAAGTTTTTGGGTTTTAATTAGGAGGTACAGCTGCAGAATCTGATATGCAAGTAACAAAAAGCTGTCATTTAGGCCTTTGACCCGAGAAACAGTGTTTTAGCTTTGATTCGTTAATCCGGAAATTCGCTAATCCGGACAAAATTGGCCGGTCCCAACTTGTCCGGATTAACGAGACATGACTGTAGTCCTGAATGCATTTCACTAGGCTTATTGAAAATTTCAACAATGGATGTTTCTTTTTGAAAAGCCAACATCTCAACTTCTAAAGAGACTATATTTTGGCACTAAGTTATTTAAATAGCAACAATCAATGTTTTGGGGTCAATAAGCACTTTGCGAAAATGGCTGTTTTGGCCCACTTTCTTGTGCAGTAACAATTAAGCTGAACAGATACCAATACCATCAATGATAACTTCCAAATTAATATCAACAACTGGTTTCAAATAAGCGGTATCACATTAGGGCAATGGCATACATAAACCGGCGAATTAAGGGTGCTTAACCCCAACTCTCGATCGGCCAGGCGCTCCACGCCGAAAATACTGGCGACATCATTTCTCCATTTTTCCGGCCCCTGTATGGGCCGGAATAGGCACCAATAAATATAGCATAATTGTTCTCTTTGAATGCAAGTAAGTTGTAGAAGTAGCTGTACAATATTATTATGTACCACAGCACCAAGTACATCTGTGTGAGTGATACACCAAGTGTATACTTATTTGTTAGAAGCAAACCAAAAACCAGAGTGACCTTTGCACTTTTTGTGCAGTTCCTCGTAGCTGCCAGGACTGGTGGAAGAGGCTGTGCCAGTGGACGGTGCCGGAGACGACGAGGCTTGTCTGGAGGTAGCACTGCTGCTGGACGACTGAGGCTGCATCGACGCTGCATCGCCCCCCGGTCCAGGCATCCCGGACGCTTTTGAAGCATCGCCCGCTCGATGTAACGCTGAACTGGTACTTGCCGCCTGACTCTCTGCACAACGCACTATGTTGTTGCCCATGCCACTCTCAACAGAGGAACAGTAGAAGATCAGCAGATACTTTTAGAATTTCCTGCATTTTTAGATCAACCCATCTATATTGGTCAGTTAACACTATTAGAAAGCGCAATAAATAAACCAAATAGCCGGTAGAGAAAATACGTGTCCCAGGTCTGGAGGATATTTCATACGCTGTGCAAGTTGTGGTTATCCGTTAATCGTCAACTCCTTGCGTAATCTCAAAGGCCTCTAGGTTGAGAAAATATAGAAAAAATCCAATTCCCACTCTCTGCCAATGTTTGGCTGCCTGGAAAACGCCCAGTCAGGCCAACGTTACCCCTAGGAAATTTTAAACAAGTTTGTTTACAAAATTATTATGCTTACATTCATACATTGAAAGGAAAGTGGTTCCAGTCTTTTCTTCAACATGTAACAGGTCATCCGCTGAAGGGGGCGGGGGTAGGGGGGCCTGGCGCCGGTCGGGGGGTCTGAGCCAGAATTTTGGGAGGGGGGTCGGGCACTAAAAAACGCTCAAAAATCGAAAAAATCGCAATTTTTTGGCTAAAAATCGCTAATTTGGGCTGAAATACAGCTAAAAAGTGCTGTTTTGCAGGCGATTTTGGCAATTTTTGTGTCTGAAATTGTAAAAAATGTAAAAATTTGCTCAAAAATTTAATTGCCAGAAAAATCGAGAGGGGGGTCGGCGAAATAGGCGCGGGGGCGGCCCCTCCGGGGGGTCTGGCCTAAGTCGGATGGGGGGGGCAGACCCCCCAGACCCACCTGTTACATGTATGCTTACATTAGGAGTAAGTGAGTCCAAATCAAAATAACTTATTAACCTATTTTAAAGGGTGGCTTACGCCCCACTCAGCAAAAGGATAAACGAAAATCACAAATACCCATAGAAAGGACCAGTAGAGCCAGGGTTCGTGCGGCTTTTGTATAGCAAAATTCCCTGACCTTTCCCTGATTTTTCCATGACCAACGTCAAAATTCCCTACCCTGACCAGCCAGAGTGAGGAAACGGCAACCAATGTGAGAAAAATTTGAAAGATTGACTTTAAAAAAAACGTATTCAGAGGATAAATTTCCGGTTTAAGTAGCAGTATATAAAGTCAGAAGACCGATCTTCAAAAGGGTGTCGCATAACGTTCTGTCAGGAACGTTTGGCGGCGAGATATTTCTGCTACTATCAAATTTTCCCTGATCAGACTCCCAAATTCTGACTTTTCCCTGACTTCCCTGACTTTTTAAAATTCCCTGACTCTTTTCTATGATTCCCTGACTTTCTAGAACCTGCATGAACCCTGAAAGCTGGATTTATAAGTTGAGTATGAATTAGCTTACAGAAGATTTACAGTATGATGGCTACAGATTTCGCAAATAAA
>JASANB010002058.1:0-121773 GCA_030248155.1 Sabatieria punctata | reverse complement strand
GCTGACTCATTCGTCCGTGTCTTTGTCTTGGTGTGCTAGACGGTATGGACGAAGAAGCCCGAAAGAAGTTAGAAGGTCTGCATACTAATTTGGAGACGATCAGACATCGGATAGCTCCCCTGGAGCAGATGCTACAGTGGAAGGAAGAATTGGCCAAGAAAAAAGTCAAGGAACACTTCGACCACCTGAGAAAGTTGGTAATAAGATTTATACTTTAATTTAGACTGTGTTGGTACCAGTCGCTATTGCTTGGCTGAAGTCGGTTATTCCTGTCCAGTGCAAGTAGCTTGCTTGCTTGCTTTCGCTTTAAGACTTGGTATTAGCTTTTTTAGTATTGCGGTTTCTAATCGAATGTCATTTCCACTTTCCAGTAGTTAAGTTAGCAAGCATCGCCAGGGCATACATGGGCCTGGGGCTTACCCTTCCAGACCCCCTTGCCGAATTTTTTGCAGTTATTATTCGTTATTTTTTATAATCGAACTCACCCCTCTTAAGATTGTTCTCGGGGTTGAGGCGAGGAATGTGGGGTTGGCCATCCTATGAGTCAAGCCACTGATCGTCGTATGATGTACTACGTGAACATTGGTTTCAGCTAAGTGAAGCGGAGGAAAATTTCTCGCTGCAGCTGGAGTTGCTGCGAGCAGAGCAGATCGAGAAGCTGAGGGAAATGAAAGCTGAACTGGCCCAACTGTCTGATATTGAAGGGCGACTGCAACTCAGCTTGTCTCAGGTTCAGTCTGACTGTTTATTAACTTCTAACAGTCTCTTTCAGGGTCTGCCTGTGGAACGACTGGCTGCTGCAGTGGACGGCGCAGTGGAAGCTACCACCAATACGCAGGTGCGTGCAGTGTCAGCAGAGATGGAATGTGTATAGTAGAGGTGCTGCAGCTGCCCGACCGTATAAGGTCTATCCAGAACTTCGAAGTGGAGTCGCACGAGGACTACCGTCAGACGGAGCGGTTGCTGTCGGGGGGCAACTTGTTCTTCATTAAACGGTGTCTTCTTAGGCCTTTCGACGTTCAGCTCCTATTGGCCACTCCTGCTCCCACAGCCCACCGTCAGGTTGTGCTGGAAGTAAGTGCTCTTTATCTGTGGTCCCTTCGTTTCCAACCGTTTTGTGTGTTGGTGCAGTGGCGTGCCCAGGATTTTGCAAAGGGGCGTGTAAAATTTGAAGTTGCCCAGAAAATTTTGCAAAATCATCAGCTTTCAAAATCGCATTTAAATGGTATTGTGAGGCTAAAATTGACAGTTTTAGTAGTTTGAACAGACCTGGTTGGGCTTTCTGCCCTAAGAGCGAGAAAATTTTGAAAATTTGAACCTTCAAAAACGCATTTAAAAGGCATTCTGAGCATGAAATAGTAGACAGTCTTTAGTGCCTAATTCATTAGTTTCTCTTATTTTTGCCTAATTTTTCCTTCCCACCTCCACCACAAAGGTGGGGTGTACCCACCCTACACTTCCTGGGTACGCTACTGTGTTGGTGGTTTGTATCACGACTGTTTGCTGGAAACCGCGCCGCTTAAACTAACGAGTGTCGTTGTGCAATTTGTGTATAGCTGCTCGCTTTCAAATCGTACCGCACTTGCACTTAATATTGCTGCTCTATTGCACCAGGCAATGGTTTTTCCTGTTTAGTGCATATCTTCTGGTAGGATTTGATACCTTCGCTTTTTCGGTTGGTGACATTTTAGTGTCTGTGTAAGTCCTATTCGTGCCGCACGTAAGCCGCTCTCTTGGAACGTTTAGTTACAGCATTTTCGACTAAATAGCTGCGCTGCCTATATAGTCTTCACTATTTAGCGCATACGGTTTTGGTACGAAAACTGTTAGCATGTCTATAATAAAATTGTTTCGATTTGGAAGCCAAAAAACAGAAGATTCTATTTTTAGGTAATGAAGCTAATTTCCCATAATCCAGTTTCTTCCAACCAAGAAAAAAGGTAATGAAATTTAATCGTAAGAAACGTTGCTTCTAAAAATTTTTGCGACGTTTCTCCATTTTCTCAATGACCAAACAGTCGCGGTGTACTCACTCAGTTTGAATTCTGAGCGCATTTATTGAAACAAGCAAATCGATGAGCTCGCTGCAGACAGCTATTACCGTACCATGCTCTTAGTAGACTATTTTTTATAACGTAACTACGTATGCCTGTTGTTACTGTACGTCACCGTATTATTTTGTCTGCTTGATTTTGTATTGTCCTTTTGTGCGTGTAAGCTACTATGTACGTACAATACGTAGGTGCGTCCGGCGCACAGAGATAGTCGGTTGTTGGGTTTGGTGGACATCCATGTAGTCAGTGCCGACCGGTCTGCTGTGGCTCCCCAATGTAATCCAACCTCTAACGGCTCTCTGCTCGTACAAGTGAGTAGTTTTGATCTTTGTCAGCTACTCTATGCCAGCTTGATTTAGTTTCTGCCTCGTTCGTCTGGTCGGTACACGGTTGAGGGACTGTTATACAAGCAACAGATCGCCTACAGTCCACTCCTGATTGACGTAGCTGAAAGCGTGGACGGTGCTGCTGCTTCCAGTGCCATGTTCTTGCGTCACACTTCTCCCATACAGGTAGGTGCACACTCATAATGCCTGCTTCTGATAAAATACTAATAAGCTAAAAAAGCTTTCGCATGCCTAGTTCCCCTTAGGCGAGCGGTAAGGCGTAGTGGGTGGCACTGACGCCATCTGGGTCGTTTTTTCGAGGGGATACCGAAGCATTCTGTGGCCCAGCAACGGCCTCGCGCACAGACTCCTTTGATATAATACAGCGGGGCAGACATTGGCTAGCATTTCGGCTGAGGGGGTAGAATTTTCAAATCCTGAGGGGTAGGAGCGCCTGAGGGGGGTTGAGGGGGTGGTAAGCCGAAAAGTCCGATTTTTGGCTAAAATCAAATTTTTTTTGGCTTATTTTTCATTAAAATAAGTCAAAATAAGCTATTCTGAGCTCATTTACACCTAATTCAGGCATATTTTAATCATAATTTTCTATACAAAATTCTTCCAAAAAATTTCTAAGTGGGGTAGCGGCCTGCTGAGGGGGTAGGTCAGAGCCTGAGGGGGCAACCCCCCCTCAGCCCCCCTTTGCCCATGTCTGCAGCGGGGGAAACGGCATATTTAGAGTGAATTTCAGCAATTGAACAAATTCCTCAGTCCATAACATGTACAGGGGGTCCGCCACCACCGACATAGGCCAGGTGATCGATCCCCTTTTTTCCAAAAATTTTCCATCGAATTCTTGCGATTTTTTAGGACGCAGAAATTGCCTGCACAACAGGTAGTTTTTGGCTGTATTTAAGTCCAAATTAGCGCTTTTTTACTATTATAAGCCGAATATTTTTTGCCATATTTTAAGCTTTGTTTGTACACTACCGCTCTCTCAGGGTTTCTAATTAAACTGCTAAACCCTCCTCCCCTGAAGGCGGATAACCTGTTACATGTATGGTTTGTAAATACAGAGAAAATTGAGAGATTTCTTTTTCTTGCAATTGGAATATACGTTGTCTGCAGTTTGCCGAAAAAAATTCAACGAACTTTTATACAAAATTTGTACTCATTTGGCTGGCTTCAATACCTAGCTGCTATCAGTTATCAGAATTTCTATGTTTAGGCTTAAACTACTTCTGAAAGGTTGATTCTTTTCAGTCAGCGTGTAACAGACTTCCTTTTGCACAGGTTCTCAAAGGGATGTCCACTGAAGGGCTCGCAAGAGCGAGTGGCGTCCTTGTTGGGTATGCGTACCTGATAAACTTATAAAAACAAAAAAAAACAAAGGTTCGTTTTCTCTACAATGTAGTTTATTTTAGATCTCTTCTGTGCTTCCTCCTCCGAACCCGGTTCTCACGTCGCCCATGCTTATTCCGCCCCTTCTCAACGGGTAAGTAAGTTTTGCTTCAAATACGAACCGACCACTATTGCTTGTTGCTGAAAAAATATTAAGTTAGCTTGGCTTTTGTCACCCTCAATTTATGCACCTCCTCCCAGCCCAACATGCTAGGCCATGTCTGCCTCCTTCTATCAAAGCCAACTGTGCTGGCTGATGTCTGCAGAAATTATTGGTCGGAAGCGGTAGAAATCAACTCGGATGCTCCGGGGCCGTCACGCGGGCACAACGTTCCGATGCTACAGCTACAGCCTGTTGATCGGAGGACGCAGAAGGCCGTTAATGCCGCCAAGCCTGAAAGAGGCCAGCAGTCTGATACCTCAAAGCCATGGGAGGCTGAGGTTGAGGAAGAGGTAGAGGAAGAGGTGGGTTTCTTCCAAAGTTATCTTGCCCTACTGTAATAACGTGGTTTTAGAACGACGACTCAACTTCTGTACCTCAGTACAACGACCCAGTAGAAGCTGTGACTGATGCTGTGGCCCGTTCGATGTCGTTTTCAGGTTGGTTGGTTGTTTGCACTACGAAATAGAGCTGAATAATTGTTGAACCGATGTAAACGAGTCGGACAGAAATATTACTGTAGGTAATGCAGTCAGGAACTTAACGCCGTTTATGGTACCGACTGACCGACACCATATATGGTTTCGGTATGTACCTAGGCTAGTGGTACCGTATATGGTACCCCACGTTCTGGGTCTGTGGTGGTACCATATATCAGACATGGGCTAGCATTTCGGCTGAGGGGTAGTTGAATTTTCAGTTCCTGGGGGGTAGGAGCGCCTGAGCGGGGGCTGAGGGGGTGGTAAGCCAAAAAGTCCGATTTTTGGCTGAAATCAAGGTTCTTTGGATTATTTTTATTAAAATAAGCTATTCTGAGCTCATTTATATTTAATCCAGGCGTATTTTTGTCATAATTTTCTATACAAAATTCTTCCAAAAAATTCCTTAGCGGGGTAGCGGCCGGCTGACGGGGGAGGTCAGAGCCTGAGGGGGGAGGCCAACCCCCCTCAGCCCCCTTTGCCCATGTCTGCCATATACATGTATGTATGTATGGCGACGGTACCATATGGTGCCACTACCCTAGGTACTGGTACCATAAACGGCGTAACGTGCCTGACAGTAATAGTAGCTAGCTTTTGTTAAACCGAAACTGCAGAAAGTAGCAGATTTGAGAAGAAGTGAAGTGTTGTTGCGAAAAGCGTGTTCTAATCGATCAACAGATCGACAGTAATTTTTACCAGTACAACTGGATTTTTCAATCCGAAACTACTTTCGTTCTTAGAAAATCGATCATTATAGGTTCGTCCCAAACTCGCTGATCTAGAGAGATTGCAAAATATTTATTAGTGACAATTAATGTCAGTTGTTTTGTTAAGTGCTCTTAATTGATTGTTTAGTTACGTAGGTTTGTTAAGATAGTCCGGTGACAGCCGCCGTCCGTCCTCCAAGTGGTGGTGTTGGTCGCGGACAGAGTATCCTGCAGCAGAGATGGTCTGAACTACCAACGCCTGGCAGAGTACTGCTGTTTGTCACGATGCGCAACTACGCACGTACATGTACGTGTGTATTTTACAGAGCAGTGTTGGCACCGGCGACGATGACGATTGGGACTACGGCGTTCCGCACTCTGCAATATTTTCCCCTGCCAGTTCAGAGCGTTCCGAGCGCGTGCGTCCGGTCGAAAATAACGGTATGTCTGAAGCGTTTGTTCTTGTCGGAATTGTGCAGTCTCGGTGATTTAGTTTGCCCGGTGCCTGCTGTAGGAGTGCTGGTGGATGTGGGCGATGTCGGTGCCAGCGGCGGTTCGGCTGCCAACAATAAACCGGATTTGGTTGCTATGTTCGAGCTCTCCGGTCAGAAAGGTACAGCATTCATTTGCAGTACGTAGAGCTGACCTGGATCTGTCTAGTGCCCCATCCGCCGAAGGGGAGCCGGTTAAGAGTCTGATTTGAGCCAAAATTTCAGAGTAAAAAAAATCCGGGTATTTTGTTTTAGAAATTGCTGTTTTGCAGGCAATTCTTAATGCCTGAAATTTCTTCCCATAAAAACCGAGGAATCCTATGTACATAGATCGGGTGGCCTGGGTTGGGTATACCTGGGTACCTCGATCGACCTTACCCCTGTTGCTGAAAAACTTTCGGTTTTTTAAGACTAATTAAACGATTTTTTGGACTTTTTGAGACGTTTTTCCTGTCTATGTATTGGGTTCTAGCTGAAGAGGCAACGAAAACTACATGTAAGGTTGCAGGCATTCGTGGAGTGAATGTTGGTTGTTTGGGCACACGAGGACAGTGCGCGCCCAGAAACACTTGTCTGAAGGAACCGCTTGGTTGCCGATTCGACGGCTCTCGCCAAGAGTGGATGGTGTGTGATGCGGGCAATAACGTGGTAATTGTCTATACTTGCTTTATACTCGCCCACCACTAGAGGCAGACGTTTGTCCTCTGCTAACAATTGGCGTCGTATTTGGTAACTCCAATCTATGCTTTACAACTTTCGTTCATTGCGTAAACAGGTGAAAGTCTACGCAATGAACGGCGAGCTGTCGCTGCCGCTGCCTGGAGACTGGGGCAGAGAACTGGACCAGCCGTCGGCAGTGCTTCCGATCGGCTCCGAGCAGCTGGCCGTCAAAGACAACACCGGCATTCTCCTGTACGACCGGAGCGGAACGCAGATCCGGCGGCTGGCAACGCTCGCGCGGCCCATGGGTACCTGCCGTTCTTCTTTGCAGTGCAGACAGACACAGACACACCAAACAGGGACAGAGACCAGACAGACACAGACACACCAGACAGGGACAGAGACCAGACAGACACAGACACACCAGACAGGGACAGAGACCGACCAGACACACACAGACACAGACACACCAGACAGGGACAGAGACCAGACAGACACAGACACACCAGACAGGGACAGAGACCAGACAGACACAGACACACCAGACAGGGACAGAGACCGACCAGACACACACAGACACAGACACACCAGACAGGGACAGAGACCAGACAGACACAGACACACCAGACAGGGACAGAGACCAGACAGACACAGACACACCAGACAGGGACAGAGACCAGACAGACACAGACACACCAGACAGGGACAGACACAGACACACCAGACAGGGACAGACACAGACACACCAGACAGGGACAGAGACCAGACAGACACAGACACACCAGACAGGGACAGAGACCAGACAGACACAGACACAGGGACAGAGACCAGACAGACACAGACACACCAGACAGGGACAGAGACCGACCAGACACACACAGACACAGACACAGACACACCAGACAGACACACAAAGACAGAGACAGAGAGACAGCAGTGTTGCAGGCCTGTCCTTGGACGGTAAGGGTCGTCTGGTGACCTTGGCAAGCGCAAATACCGGGGTGGCGACCGAGATTCAGCTCTACGATCCCAACTCCGGCGGACTGGTGGACGGATTCGACTTCAGCGCCACGACTAACCTGACCAGTGCGGAGCTGCAGCGCTCCAAACCGCGCTTCATCGATGTCTACGACAACAAGTTGGCGGTGACCGATCTGGGTTCGATTGTAGCTTCTCAGTCCTCCGGTGCAATAGGTGTTTTTAGGCGTGCAGCAAGTTTTTCTGATAAGTCTCACCGACGGCCGACTGTTGCACAAGTTCGGAAGTTACGGTCGTCGGCAGGGACAGTTCACATTTGTGTCGGGGGTCCAGTTTGATTCAAGCGCCAACTTGCTGATCGGTGATGCCAAAGGAAATCGCGTTCAGGTTAATTGGTTGTTCATTGTTTGCCCTGCTTGGGAGTGGTTTACCGCACATGTACTGTATGTGCTTAGCACACAGAGTCTGGAAGCCAATTATTAATTTCACAATTAATGTTTTGTCGTCCGTAAGTACAGTATACTGTAAAACGGCTACGTTTTACTGTACGTGCGGTTTTTGATTGATTTTTCGCTCGAAATCCGACTTTTAGCTTTGGAACTCCTCTGAATTTTGGCTTGATTTTATAGCCTAGCTTAGACGAATTTCTCCACCTCTTGTTCGGCTTCTGGCTAGTTTAGCTGGGTTCAATTCCCAGCTACTTATTATTGCACATTCCTTACTTGTTAACCTCTCATTCAGTTACAAGTACATACGCGTTTATTAAGTTGCATTGCTGGACTGGTGGTGTAGTCAGAAAATACGGTGTTTCCTAGCTCGAAAGTGTACGTTCGTACATATTGAGAGAAAGTGGCTTATTACGTTGTAGCTGTTCGACCATGAAGGTCAATTCAAGTGCTGCCTCACTTTGGACGCTCCTGGGTCACCTTTCGTTTCGGATCTCTGTCTGACCGATGACGGTCATTTGATGGTCAGTCTTCGGAAGGAGCATCTGGTGGCACTTTACAAGCTGCAGCCAATGACATGATGGCAGTTTCACTTAGCTAACGCATGATCGTTAATCCTTTTGTTCCGCCCTAACTTCCGTATGATGTCCCTTAGTGGTGTCAAGTGTGTGTTAGTCAAATGCGAGGTGAAACGTTTTTATTCTGATGTATTTTAATACTTCTCGTAATCTCGGAAGACATAGTTTTCTGGAATAAATCGTGTCTAGTGTCTTAGGTGAGTAGTGCAGAAATCGTAAATCGTCATTTAAGTACCAGCTGCGGAACGGTTTGTCCACTTTTTCACAGTATGTAGTTGCGGTACAGTTAAGTCATAACATAGGGTCCGTGCGGGACCTGGAAAGTCAGGGAGTCGTGGAAAAATTAGGGAAAGTCAGGGAATTTGGTGTCTGGACAGGGAAAAATTTGAAAGCATCAGAAACATCTCGCCGACAAATGGTCCTGTCGGCACTTTTCACAGCACCATTTTGAAAATCGGTCTTCTGTTTTTATGTACTACTTAAACCGGAAATTAACCCTGAATACCGTTTAAATGCGTTTTACAAAGCAAACTTTTTAAAATTTTCTCATTGGTTGCAGTTTCCTCAGCCTTTTTGGTCAGGGAATTTTGACTTTGGTCATGGAAAAGTCAGGGAAATGTCAGAATTTTGCTATATTGAAGCCGCACGAACCATGTAATGTTTTGTACTATGCCAGCGTATGCGTAACAGGTGCACTACGATCGTACACTATCTACTCCAGTTAATAATACCTGAAACCCCAATACCCAACACCAATATCTGAGACCCCCGTACCCAATACTTGCATAGCTGGGTCAAAACCACTTACTAAAACAATCGGAACATTCGAGTCCGCCAACAGATGTGTCTGCCCAAGAGCATATGGATAGATATGAAATTTGCTATCGATTAAGCATAAGTATAACAGTCTTCTAACAACCACTGGAAGGTGGCCTGTTTAAACAAAAATTGACCAAAAATGATCTACACTTGAAACATTAATTGGCGCAAGTAGTGATCACCCTACCCTAATTTATAGCACTGACGAAAATACTGGATGATGCACTACATTACGGCCGTGTACAAGAGTCGCCCAAGTGAAAAATCGATATTTCTGCGATTCACGCTGTAGTACGTCAGTAAATGAACTAATGAACAACTCATACACACTTTTATCGATACTTTCTTAATAAAATCCTGCAACACACACATTAAAGTGCAGCAACCAAATAAACAAGCATTACTACAGAACAAGCCAAAGATTGAGCACATTCAAGCCCAACCAGGCCACTTTAGACTACTAAAACTTGTAATTTCTGTTATCTTTAAGCCTGGAATGTGTTTTAAACGCGTTTTTGAAGGCAAATTTTGTTAAATTTTCTTACCCTAGTTGGGCAGCGGCCCAACCAGGCACTTTCAAATTTTTACACCCCCCTTTCCGAAATGCTGGATACGCCACTGAGCACATTGTGAGATCTCGTCAAAGTTCCACTTTGCCTCGCAAAGTGGCAGGATGCTTAGTTTTTGGATTACGTACAGTCGAATATAAAATCTGGCGTTCACAGACAAAACGGCTATATTTCAACTGTTTTGTTACATTATTTAAGGTATGTAAGCTTTTGAAGAATCCCTTATACCGTAGGATTATTTCTCGGCCATACTGTACGTACCATTGGACCTAAATAGGTTTCCGATCCTTTTATACTCGACTGTATGTAATCCAAAAACTAAGCACCGTGCCACTTTGCGAGGTTTTTACCCAATACCTTGAGATCGGTGTTTCGTTGACGGGGTCGAACTATGACTGTGAGCGGCGTCTTCAGTCGTGCAACATGGACAGTGGTGCCTTGGCTTTGTCCAGTGCTGGCTTCCCGGACTGCAGTGGGCGGTGGTGTTTACTCAGCAGAAACGGTCAGCCTACAAGTATGTGACTGAAAAAACGTTTAGCGACGACTGGAAAGGAATGACTGAGTCTGCATTTCACGATTTATTTTTGGTCGAGATATTTCGAGGGATTGCACTGGTCTTCGGGCAGGCATTCAAGGAACCGGCCACAATCAACTATCCCTTCGAGAAGGGTCTGCTCAGTCCTCGATTTCGCGGTGAGCACGCGTTACGGCGGTATCCTTCGGTGAGGAGAGGTGCATCGTGTTCTTGAAGACAACAGACAGCCTGCAAACTGGGTGAAGCTATATGTCCAGCTCAGGCGATAACGATAGAAGCCGAGACACGACCAGATGGAAGTAGAAGAACGACTCGCTACGACATTGACATGACCAAGTGCATCTACTGCGGACTCTGTGGAAGCGTGTCCGGTCGACGCTATTGCTGAGGCCCTTGTACGTACACCAGCTGATGCCGTGTGTCCCGTTGGCAACTGGCTTCTCTGGGCCACCAAAGCAAAACGATTTTCTCAGGCTTTGTCGATGCTAGATCGATCGTTTCCTTATAAACTTCAGAATTTATTTGTCTGGTAGTTTATCCGAATATAATCAAGCATCTGTGGAATATTATTTTACCGCTGATCTGAATAAAAAAAATAAAATATTCTGAGGCAAAGTGGAACTTTGCCGAGATATAGTTGTTCTAGACTATTTTGTAGTAGGGATGGGCACGGTACGTCCGGCTGCGCCGCTTAGAAAATACAAAAATACGGCCAAAATATGGTCCGAAAACGGTTTTCGCAACTTCAAGCGCAAATTCTTTTTTGTGTTCGGTTATTGATGGTAGGAAGTGATGTATTTATATGAAACAGAGTATGAGCTATCGAATAAGATGCATTTTGAACCATAATTCCACCGTTAAACGGCATTTTTTTCGCAAAAACTAAATTCGTCGTTTTTCAACGTCCATTTTCTGTTGAAAGGAGAGTTGATTCATTGATTTCAATCGGATTTGAAATTAGCGTAACTTGTTACCTATATAGCACCACTCTTTTTCTCAGCGCAGTTTGACGCGGTCCCCAGAAATTGGATTCTTTCTTAACTACTGAAAATCGGCTTTCTGGTGGATTTTTTTTCGTGTTCCTCATTGTTGTGAAAAAACGAAAAATTCGGCGAAAGGATTTCAATCGGTTCTGAGTACAGTAGACTTCAGGCTTTCGAATGATACAAGAATTGGCTCTCTGCTGTTTGTCGTTAACCCTACAAACGGTGTTGAAGTTTCTGTAACCCTTAATTTTTGCCAATTCAGTATTTTATTTTGTGCAACGCTTGCAATCATACTTTTTCGTATTAATTTAGCTGTGTTACGGATATTCACGGCCTTCTAGTATATTTTAAACAATCAAGTGGGTTGCATCTTCGTAAATCGCGCCACAGAAAATCAGTCCCAGTTCAAACGTGCGACCAAAAAAAAAATAAAATAAACCTTTTTTAAACCAAATGCTAAATACTAAACTGCGCGGCTCACACAACAAACTGTTTTAAACTAGAATTTCTCTAATTCTTCATGAAATCACGTGCGGTTTTTTGCGTAATTTATCCACCCGGTCGTGCCATCGCCGTTTTAGCATAAACTTTTTCTTGTAGCGCGAGATATTCAAATCTACTGCCCATAACTAAAAATGGTACCAAGTGCGCCATAGAAAAGTCCTTCGCAGGCGGCTGTTATTAAATCGCATTTTCTAACTTGTAATGAAATCGAATTAAGTTTTTTTGCCTTGTAGTGACAGTAACCGAAAAACTGATTTTAGCATCTTCAATTTGGAGCGTCGATTCTACATTGTGGAGAAGCCTACGAGCCTATAACCAAGAGTTATGGTAGCACAACACCTCCTCTATAAATGTTTAAAGTTTGGGCCCCTTAGGCCTAATGGTTTCAGAGAAATGACGCTTTCTGTGAACGTCCAAAAGTTCGGCTCCCGACGTTTTCCCACTTTTCTAGCCCAGTAGTTGGTGAATCGTGGAAATACTTCGGTTTTAAACATTCCTGTATAGGGCTTTCAGATGAGCCAATAAAAAGTGGGGGGGGGCAGATTTGGCCGTCCGCCACCCTCCTGAAGAAAACCGTACCGCTCTTACAAGTATATAAAATGGCTCTTAAGACCTATGTGAGGCCAAAGTTAGAATATGCTACTCTTGTATGGAATCCATACAAAAAGAAAGATACATGAATATTAGTGGTTGAGGGTGAACAACGGGTTTTTACACTACGGCTTTCCCTCAGAGTCTCAGGCAACAACGCATCACGCAAGAGAGTAGAGTAGGCGAACCGAAAGGTTGCCTAAAGAGGCGATTTATTCAAGGGATTTCGATTGAAATCCTGCTGTCTGATTGCACGTGCGTAATGGTCAAACTTAGACTCAGGCTTAGGCTGTAAAGGACACCGTTCTAGCACAACAAAGCCCGAAACCTTCTACAACCTTGGTCATGAGACCTAAAGCGCTCCGTTGCGATAAGAAATTACAGAATTCATTGAGTTTTGGAACGGATTTAGTTTTTGCGATGACAAGGTGGCGAGGTGACGGAAACATAACTCGCTTGACTAGACAGGCCAATTCCGGTCCGGTTTGCTTTCTTTTGTTTAGTGTTTGCTTGAAATGGAAACCTACATTTTATTCGATTCTAAGCTATTCAATTGAAGAGCCTCAATTTTCCCTACCAATAAATTGAAAATTCGATGCGTGCCCATCGCTAGCCATCGGAAGCAGTTTATGAGTGAAAGATGAGGTTACGTAGAGAGAGAGAGAGAGAGAGACAAGTAATCAAGAGACAGTGCAGTGGTCAAGGGTTGTACTCGATGGGCACGTTCTTGCGGCGCACCATGCCGTCGCCCTGGAACCACTCTCGCCGGAACTGCTTGGCGGCGCCCTCGGGGGTGTTGGTCCACTCGAAACTGATGCGGTCGTTGTTGGTGTCCTCGGAGGCGAAGTCGAACGGCTCGCAGGAAACGTGCAGCATCTGGTTCTCCTTCGAGTCGAGCACACCGCAGGGCGGGTCCACTTGCAAACGCTTCATGTTGGTGGTCTTGATGGCCCAGCCGATCCGATGTGCACCGTTGTTCACCAGTCTCAGGTTGTACACGTTCTTCTCGCTGAACGGCGCGTTGTACACCAGCTTCTTGTCCGGCTGCGTTATGATGTCACCGGGAGCTCCAGCCATTCTTCTATCTAGCTAACCTCTACAACAACACAACCAACAACAAACAATGACTTTCTCTCCAAACCAATCGTTTATATTGCCGTTTGGTATGTAAGACACACAGACTGGCTGAGAAAATGAGGAATTCTCTGATTTGAGATACTCTGACATCTCTGTACTGTACATCTGACCTTCAATCACACGCAGTTTGGACCAATTCAGAGCTTTTGTTAATCGCCGATAACTTGCTCTCAAATGTACCTTCTCAAGATGATAAGCCCTGAACAAACCTCACAAGCTCATTATTTCTTGAATAAATTCACTGCGATACAACCATTCAATTCTGTGTGCAAATTTTAAATTCCAGACTGTGTTACAAGTGACCTTGTTCTGTCGTTCTGATCTTTGTGGCGATAATGTTTAATAGACACTTCCTTTTAGTTATGTGATGTGTGCCGTTCCGTGCTTCTGCCATTACTCAGCAGCGGTTTGCTGTCTCATTGATTTTTGCAGTCGCGCAACATCCGTATCGTCAAAAAATTTAGTTGGGCGTCCATTTACGGTAGTCCATTCAAGAGGGCTGGGCGCGGGGCAGGAATGAGTAGCGTCGTTGGTATCTCCCGATCAAAGTCACCCATGTTTAGGCGGTCTGTACCAAAGTGGTCCAACCACAATATTAGCTTGTTCTGGCTTCCAATGCTATGAAGTGAAACAAAGTCTTCTATATGCATATACGCATGACCTGACGTCGAAAACCGAACTTTCGGATGAACTTATTTGATCACAACTAGTTTTTTTAATGTGCAACGTGTTGTTTGTTGGTTTCACAACGGTAACTGCTTGCTTGTATCCGCCGGGCAACGAGTCATTAACAACTCTATAGGAAAAAAGGTTTTAATACTAAGCAAAGACCCACTTAACACTGTTTAATCTGCCTGTGACGAAGGCAGTTCCAACCAAGCCGTTCCTCAACCCAAACACTTATCAAACCGTGCAATATCTCTATATATTTACGGTCTAAATTAGTGCGAAACCTCATTTTATTCAAGAACATACTATTAATTTATTTGTCTTTCATTCAAAATAGATTCATTATTCAAATCGGTTGAGATTTACGGTTGCTACAGCAAAAAATCTGCTGGATTGTTTTTTGACGCACCATATATTATACGAGTGTAGAATGAGTGCCAGAACTATCGAAGCAAAACACTGAAAAACACATTTACTCCCAGCACATCTGACGAATCAGTCACAATTTTCAGAAATAACGGAAATTTTTGCTGTTCCGACGTTTTTACTGTTTACTAACATCTCTGGCGATCGGTAGGTAAATCTAGACCTGTTCGATTCTGGTAAATTAGTCTGTCCGGGTAAATATTGATCCGGAGATACACAACAGGGTGCGGCCCGGTGAGGTGATCTCCCGATCAATATTTAGCACTATTTAGCAGGCGGTAGATTTATTTAGCAAATCGAACAAAGTTTATCTGGCCCGTTAGATTTTTGATCGCTTGTATGGTCTGACAATGCGTAAAACCGTTTAAACAACAAAAATTCCATTTGTTTTTGGAATTTCTGATTAATTCTTAAGGTGTGCTGGTGCAGACGTGTTTTTCAGGCTTTTTGTAGTGGGAAGCTTTGTAAGTAGTTCCAGTTTATTTAGCGTTAGTCTAGTTGATCGTCTAAAATACAACGTTGTGGTCGTGGTAGTCCAAAGACGGATTTGGCGTTCCTTGGGAACAATAGAAATAACAAATCTAATCTATCACTACTAATCAATACGAAGCGGCTAAATTCTCTCGGAAAGACATCTGGCTGACCCAATTTCGTGTTTGTTGGGCATCAGAGTCACAAACGTAGCAGTTCATGCGTTCTTGACCAAGCGCAAGAAGAAAATGCAAAATTCAGAGGTAATTTCGGTAGATGATGAAGTAATTTGTCTTTAAACATTGGAAATTTACTGCTGCCTGCCCAAGTGACATAGTTTCAGATTTCTTAATGACTACGTTGCTTGCTTCTTGAAGCATTTTGAAAGTTTGGCCGTGGTCCACACCTTTTGACACGTCCACACATCCACGCATCCCTATCCACCACCCCGGGGTCAGGGTCTGTTACATGTATGATTTGAATGCACGTTGCGTCAAGTGTGGTGTTATTATATATAATTGGCTACTCCAACCTCAAAGCACGCCGAAGTGCGACGTCTACTGACATGGTTTGGCAACAAGATGACTTTGTTTGTGGTCAGAAAATCGGCGAATGTCAACTACAGCTACTTTGTACAACATTGTTTATTTTTTGTTGCAGGATTACCGGTCTGATTAGTTTTTTATGTTTCTTTTGTCTGAAACAATCTGAAATTGCATTTAGACCACTTTGGTACAGACCGCCTAAACAATGGGCGAATTTTATCGGGAGATACCGGGCGGGCACAAATCGCCTCCCCAAGAAGTTGGAAAATGGAAAATCTAAAAAATGGAAAATGCTTCCCCCACAATTTGGAAATTAGGAAAACATGCACAAGAACAACCATCACCAAAAATTTGCATATCGGTAACGCCGGCAAATCGGAAACGTTCTCCGAACGTGAATCCTCCTTCCGTTGCACCATCTATAAAGAATGGTTGGAAGTCGAGTCTGGATGTGCTTAATGCAATCGAAAACTATCGAAATCATAACCTGCGATCGTTGCAATCGCTGCAATATGAAGTTAATCGAATTACGGGTGTGCGGCCAGCTATTTCAACCCTTTACGTCGCGTTCGTGGACGTAGTGAAAACAACCGAGCAGGGAGTCCGATTGCGAAAGGGGACTTGAGGCAGATTCCGGAAACCAAGGAAAGCAAGGATGTTAGTTCCTACTCTTGTGAACTGTTCGTTTCACACAACAAAAATTTGGGAATTTCTTTTAGGCTGTTAGTGGATTGGATTTTCTGTTGTGATACAGTACGTATGTATGTGCAGTTTTAGTCGTTTGTGATACTCCGTTTTCAATTTTCTTGTCACATTTTCGAATTTAGATTATGAATTGCTTGATATTTGATACCCGTGCATTTTTACACATACATACATATTTAATGGGGCTTGCTTTTTTCTTAAAGTTAAAGAGTTTTCTCTTTTTGATCAACACTGTGACTACGTACTGACGACGTGCCTGCAATTTAGAAATCGACTTCTGAGATCCATGCTCAAACATAAATAACCCGATTTACAGTCATAAACCCGACTCCGAATCTATGTTAGCTTAGATTTAGGTTTGTTCTCAGGTCACCGAAGGGCAGTGATGACAAGTAGATAAATGGGTAGCATCGTGGGATGGGAAGGCAAAGGGAGTCTGTGTGCAAGGCCACAGAATACGAGTTCTTCAGCTTTAGATTGCCAGACGTGCACAAAGTAACATTTTTTACATTTTGACTTATTGAATGAAACAATTTTGCGACAAGCAATCGTTTCCAGCATGAGCTGTTGCGCTCATTTACTTAATTTTGTCCTTAGTACTGCATATTTCTCTTCTCTTATGGTGTAACTTGCGATTTTCCAACTTTCCTACTTTCGGGGAGGCGATTTGTGACATTGGAAAACCCGGAAAACTTGGTGTACCACTGTATACCACAGCGTACCGCACGTGCTCACCGTTTCCGTTTTTCTGGGGAGGCGATTTGTATGATTCCCGGCCCATTCCCCCCACCCGGCGCTGCCGCGGCGGGTTACTGTAATATTGCTGCATGTGAAACAACATAAAGCGCGCGAAGTTTAAACGACTTCACAGAGAAGTGGTAGTAAAAGCACTAAAACAGAACAGCTTAAATCTCCAAGTAGTTGCAATTTTTATAAATACCGATACCCGGCATGCCAATTATTTTCAGAATACCTGCCTGCAAGTGCAAACTGCCTCCCCTTTGCTGTTATCTGGTACGGTGCAACGGCAGCTCCAGTTCGGTTCCCATTTACGTATTTACCGTCACCGACTATTGGAGGCCTGGGTTGGGTCTGGACCTGACAATTTTCCAATTATAAAAGTACCCCTAGAGACGCATCAGTATAGGCACGCTCTGGATGGCCTGTTTTCCAAACAAAAAAGTGCCCCTAGGGGACGCATCGGTGTAGGAACGCTCCGGAGGGCCTGTTTTAAAAACATAAAAATACCCCTAGGGGACGCATCGGTATAGGAACGCTCCAGGAGGGCCTGTTTTAAAAACATAAAAATACCCCTAGGGGACGCATCGGTATAGGAACGCTCCGGAGGGCCTGTTTTAAAAACATAAAAATACCCCTAGGGGACGCATCGGTATAGGAACGCTCCAGAGGCCCTGTTTTAAAAACATAAAAATACCCCTAGATGGACGCATCAGTATAGACACGCTCCGGAGAGCCTGTTTTAGAAACATAAAAGAACTCCTAGAGACGCATTTTCCAAATATATAATCATTTCTGACCTCTCAAAAACCTCAGCGGAGGGGAAGAAAAATATATTTTCACACCAAACATAGAGCTGATAGCGCATACCGTAATCCGGCCGCGGCAGCGCCGGGTGGGGGGGAATGGGCCTCCTCCCCGATTTGTATACGCGCCGGGAGATACCAACGACGGGTAATATGGATTCGGACCCCCGGACCCCCGGACCCCCACCGAATTCGGACCCCCAGCCTGGTACGGAAAAATGGTTCTTAAGATTCGGAACCCCACCTAGGCCGTAGTTTAAATTTCACGAAATTTTATTTGGAAAATTATATGGGGCACATTTGGACACCTCGGTACGCGGACCATTCCCCCATCCACCGAGCACCCTAACTTTAGGCCTCAGTTTCAAGCTGCAATTCAAGTTTCTTCCGGTACCAATTTTCACTTTATTTCTTCTATTTTAGTGTATGATCTCTGCTGTTCTTCCGGTACCAATTTTCACTTTATTTCTCCTATTTTGGTGTATGATCTCTTCTAATCTTCCGGTACCGATTTTCACTTTACTTCTTCTATTTTAGTGTATGATCTGTGCTAGTGCGTCTGGTCGCAAATTCTCTCTGGTAGATTGGAGTACTGACGCAACTCTGTTCGGGCACTTTACACTTGATACGATATTGCCGTATGGTGTGATTACATATTTCCTTGTGTAGCGTAAGTACGATAAATCTTTTTAAATACTTCGTTATTATTGGTCTACCTACATGCGCGCGTACTATTGTTTCTAAGTAAATTAACTTGAAATATAATTTAATAATAATTTACTTGTATTAGTAAATTTCTAAAAAATTAATTGAAATTATACTTATAATTTACTTAAGGCAAAAATTCACTATTAATATAATTCAAACTAAAATTTACTTGTATTAGTAAATTTCTAAAAAAGTATAATTAAAATTATAATTATAATTTACTTAGCAACAGTAGCGCGTACGAATATACTACTGTACTGTGGAACCAATGTGATGCTCCTTTCGAGCGAAAGAGATACAATGTAGTCTCGGTTACTGTGTTCAACAACGGCATTTCAATTCCCCCAATACTATCAGGGTTCGGATTCGGTCAGGGGATTTAAAATTTGTCATGGGATTTTGGGACTTATCAGCGGAAATTGCGGTGCGTCACTACATAAAAACATGCATTCAGTAGGTTGTAGAAGCAGCAATGAAAGCGCATGTAATTCAGACCATATCAGTGCGTTTTAGAAGGGTAATTTTCCAAAAATTTTCTCGCCCTGGTTGGACGGCCCAACCAACCTCTTCAAACTACTAAACCTGTTAGGTCTGTGGTCAGAATGCCTTTCTTACGCGTTTTTGAAGGTTAATTTTTTTAGAAAATTTTAGCCTTGGTTGGGCGGCCCAACCAAACCTCTTCAAACTACTAAAACTGTTATGCTCAGACTGCCTTTCAAACGCAATTTTCAAAATTTCCTCGCATCTGATTGGGCAGGCAAAATCGGGGGCATGTCAGGGGATTTTGGATCAACAGATTGCCACGACCCTGACTATGATGAGTTTTAGATTCATATATACAGTAGTAGCTCCTTCGCTAGTAAAGATTTCTAGCACAATTTTTATTCAGATTTGATGTACTTTCAGTGGAGCTCAGCGACAGTGTGAAGAAATCAGTTTTTTGCTCTCCTACCTGCCGTATGGCATTTTTCATTATATTTAAATTATTTTTATCTGAGAAATACTTTGTTGGACTCAATTTTTTGTGCAAGTTTATTTGTTCAGTGTAATGCTCAATGTTGACCTTCCGCTTTAACTGTTACGCAGCTTTTTTTACTCACCACCAAGTCAAGCATTTTTGACAATCGTTTAGCCGATGCTTAAATTATTTCTATGACGTGCAGTTTGCTGGGAAATACGTTACGCAAAGTCATTACATAATGATTATATGAACGAATTTACCGCATTGCAGTAATTTATAAAATCAGAGCTTAAAGAAACCGATTGCCGGCTCAATCCCACCTGGCAAGGCAAACTGCCATATTAAATTTTACCCTAAAGGATGATCCTAACTCTGAACCTGCACCCAGCTAAGCCTGATCCTAAGCATCAGCTTGAAACTGAGCCCTAAAGTTAGGGTGGTCGGCGGATGGGGGGAATGGTCCGCGTACTGAGGTGTCCAAATGTGCCCCGAAATTTGCAAACAAAATTTCGGGAAAATTTAAACTACGGTCCCGGGGTGGGGTTCCGAATCCACAAACCGTTGTTTCCGTACCAGTCTGGGGGTCCGAATTCAGTGGGGGTCCGGGGGTCCGGGGATACGAATCCATATTACCTAACGACGCACCACACAGGCCGCCCCTGTACACGCACACACACATCACATCACACTTCTGAAGGAAAGGAAGGAAGAGAAAAAGCCAGCCTGGATCTGAACTGAACTGCTGCCTGCCGTGCCGTTAGTATTCCTTCCAAATCTATATTTTTTCTTCTCGGATTTCTTGGTGCAACAGTTCAGCAATGGTTGTAAGTGATGTCTCTGTTAATGACATTTGACTTGAGTAACTGAAATAAAAAATACCCCAAATTTATAACTAACTGTAACTTGGGAAAAATAGGTATTCTGTGGAGGATGAAGAATTGACTGAACGAACGTTTTGGATGTTTGGAGTAAGGCGGCGGGCGTTTTTGTTCGATGTTGTAAAATCACGTCTTTCTACTAAGCTTGCGTTCAAAAGGGATGCTTCTAGTTGCCTTTGTCATTGTTGCGGACTGCCCAGAATCATCCCATGCTGGTGGAACTTAAAAATGGAGAAACGTACAACGGGCATTTGGTCAGCTGTGACAATTGGATGAACATTCATCTCCGGGACACCATATGCACCTCAAGGGTAAGTGAATACTCACCTGCTACATATTAATGTTACTGTTAGTTTCTTCTGATTCTTAAAAATTGAAGTCCGTTCTGTTACCTAAATTTTCTAAAAATGTGAACCGACTGCTAATTATAGGACGGCGACAGATTCTGGAAGATCCCAGAAGTCTATGTTCGCGGCTCGACCATCAAGTATTTGCGAATCCCGGACGACGTGCTGGAGATGGTCAAGGAAGAGGTGAAGGAGAGTCGCAAATCGCAAAAGGAGCAGGCGAAACAACGCAAAGTGTTCCAAAACCGGCAGCAGTCCAACAAACCAGCAGGCGGTCGGCCGCGACCCGGTAAGGGCGGTCCGCCTCCGGCAAAGAAGACAAAATGAATCTTAATCTGTGTGTGCACAAACGTAACTACATAACTGTAAATGCATTCAGTCACAAGCTCTCTTCCATATTAGCAATTACGTGCGCAATAACGGCATAAGCGGCGCCTAAGTAGCTTAAATCTTGCGGCTTGAGAACAGTGATGGTGTCTCCGTTGGTGTGGTGGAAGTAGAAGTAGTACTCGTACTTCTCTTGGTTTATATACTCTGCCGCCGGCACCCCATCTTGCGCCCAGAACGCCACGTCCCCCTGACCGCTGGGCTTGGCTCTTTGTAGCTTCATCGGTATGCCATTACGCTTGAGCAGTGTTATGATTTGTTGCATTTTGCATCGAGAGCGTGTAGAGCCGGAAAAGTCGAGTCTCGCCTGAGCGGTCGGTTTCCAGGCGCCCATATCCGATTCCGACACAAACACGAACGTTTCGTTGCCGAATTTCTTGTGCGCACTGTAGTAGTACTGCGCTCCCCGCATACCGATTTCTTCTGCCGTCCACAAAACTACGCGGATTGTGCGTTTAGGTCGCAGCCCTGAAATTGAGGTCTCTTTTCTTGATGGTTTTCCGACCGCTCCTCTAATAAAAAAAGCCAGGCCCTTTCTGAGGTAACCTACCAACCCTCAGGCTCCCTCAGGAATTTTTTACAGAAAGTTATTATGAAAGTATGCCTAGATTAGGTGTAAATGAGCTCATCCTATTTAACGAAAAACAAGCCGAAAAATCTTGATTTTAGTAAAAAAATTGGACTTTTTGGCCTACCAGCCCCTCAAGCGCTCCCGCTCATCCTCACCAGGAATTGAAAATTTACCACCCCCTTAGTCAAAATGCTAGCTCATGTCTGCATAGCCATAGAGTAGCAGTAATAGGTCTTCCGCCTGAGGGGGTAAAATTCGTTCAGGAAGGAGTTTCAAAGTTTGTTCAAGACAAAAAGACTCAAACTACCTTTGCTTTAGACTGGGTGAGCTGAGCCGATTTCCGGCTTTAATGCCCGCCCAAACAGGAATTTCGATAAGTCCATCATGGACACGTTTGAACGAAACTGAGACACGGTACGGTAACCCAACTGAAGGGGTCACCCCACCCTCAAATTCCCTCCCTGGTTTATGTATGCAGCAAATTGCGTATGTTTTAGGGTCTACTTATTTCGTTTAGGCTTTAATAGAACTTACGAAGATAGAAGCGGAGGAAATAAAGGTTTAGAGCTTTACCTTGAATGATTGAAAATTTGTTGTTTTTGTACAGCCAAATTAATGTTTTCTACAGACTTTCAAGGCCACTCGTGACAAGTCACCAACCTAATTGCTTTAGAGTAGTGAGCGCTGTCCACATAGTGGCTACCCCTCCGCCGTCATCCATGGCTCCCTGACCCACGTCCCAGCTATCGAAATGACCGCTTATCAGCACGATTTCACTCGGTTTCTCGCTTCCCTTCAGCTCCAGCACTGTGTTATACGAAGTCACAGTCCCATTGTAATGCGCTCCCATTTTTATGTAGATCTCAATCGGACTTCCTCTCTGTTGCATTCGCCATAACATTTCAGCGTCTTCTACGGTAATGCAAGCAGCCGGTATGTGTTTGACGCCTTTGTTGTAGCCCATCATGCCGGTGTGCGGGCTGTAGATACTGAACGGAGTAACGCTGCGAATCAGAGCCGCCACGCCTCCCCATTTGGCCGCTCGGTTTGCGCCTCTCCGGTATTTGACTGTGCCCGAGTAGCCGCCGGACCAGGCCTCGTTGTAGACCACTATCTTGCCTTTCACCTTGCCTTCCTTTCCAACTGCATCCAGTTCCTCGAACGACCGCACCACTACTGCTTCCGCCTGCACTTCGCCACCTTCGGACAGGCCCACTGCCAGGGCTGACATGCGGTATTTTCGCGGTTCTAAATCAAGTCACCGGTACGTATCAGCTGAGGTCGTACCTATTAGACCATGCATGGTGCTGGAATCATACTTTACATGACGAGATATTTACTGAACATATGTACATGTAACTGGTGTGCGTGTGCCGTGCCCCCAACGATTTGGGCTAGATCCCCTAGACCAAGAATGCATAAAGGAGTAGCAAGAATGTGCCGCTCAGCGGCCGGCCGAGTGTCGATGCGCTGTACCAAAATTACTGGAGGGGTCGCGATCGCGACCCCTCCGGTAATTTCCAGAGGGGTCGCGAATTTCCGATCCCTCCGGTAATTGCGCATGCGCTTTATTGCAGCGCAACCTGATTTTTTAGCGGGTTATTCAATCTGTCTTTGGGAATATAGCTGCCGCCGTTTATTTCTCAAGTCTACGGCAACATGATAAAGGGAAAGAAAGGTAAAAAAAGCTGGAATATGCAATCATGTGGCATGTGTACATGGCCGAGCTCGTGTGCTGCGTTAAAAGTGGAAAGTTTCACAAATGCAAAAAGCCTGATGCATTTCACAGATATCTTGCAATCTTGTCTTGCAATTGGACACTTATTTTAGTTATTGTGATGATTGAAGCTGTTAGACCAAGTATGCAATGAATTGCCGTTGTAGAAAATCGCTAAACATTTTGTTGACGTCATTCTTGCTCAGAAATCAGGTTGCACTGCAATAAAGCGCATGCGCAATTACTGGAGGGGTCGCGAAATTCGCGACCCCTTCAGTAATTTTGGTACAGCGCATCGACACTCGGCCGGCCGCTGAGCGGCACATTCTTGCTACTCCTTTATGCATTCTTGCCTAGACGGCAACCTCCCCGAGCGAGTTTTCAACTCCGCCTCCAATGTTTGTGACAAGCAATTTTTTGGAGCAATTTATTGCAACTTAGTAGAATTATAGACCGTGAAATTGTCTGTAAAACAGCGATTTTAAATGTATTTGGGCTTCATTTAACGCTTCTTTACAATTTAGTAGTAAGAACAGTTTGGTCAAAACGTGCTATTTTTATGTACTCTATCCTCCCCGAATTTGAACTCAGACTCCCGGCGGGGGTTAGAGACTTCCCAGCCATAGCCCCCATAAGGCGGATGACCTGTTACATGTGCACATATTTCTGAATAGAAAACAGACAGGCACGCAAACCAACACAACAGTGCCTCTGCCATCTGCGGTGATGCCATATACGGAATCGAAACCTTATACGGTATGAACATGGGTACAGGTAGCACAGTATTTTCGAGACTGTTAGTGGTTCGACAAAAAGGGGGAATACGAAATACGCAACACAGGGAAGGACAAAAGCCAAGCTAAACAATGATGCTGGTTCGATTACTTACTCAAAAGCTGAACGGTTTCCTCTCCTCTAATCCATTTCGGCAGACGGGGCACTGCTTCCTTATGGACGTTGTCGAAGCCTTGCTCTCTACCGCGCTCCACCACGTAATCGATTGCCTTTTCCAAACTTTCGGAACCGACGAATCTCGACCCGAACGAGTCTGTTATGTTGGCCAGCCACTGCCAGCCCAACCCCGCAGTTTCTCCTCGTGTAGCACATTCTACTATCTTAGCTGCGTCTGCTTGGAACGGTAGCAACCATTTAGGCGACTGTTTCTCTAATCGCCACTTGATATCATTCAACGTTGAATGGCTGGATGTAACCATAAAACTGCTGAAGAATAAACAAAACAGAAACATAGCGGGTCAGGTTAGGGCGGGTAGTGTACGCATGTACGTGTACACTGCAAATCGCAGAAACCTGATCTACGTATCGCATGCAATACCTACTTTACGACATGTAGCCGCTGACCTACTGATAAGAACGACACAGATGACCTAATGGAACTTGATTTTGATGACACAGCGCTCGTATAGTGCTGATGCAGAATAAATACGTACGTCTCGTGAATAAATGCACCTGCACAGGACCGTCTAAAAGTTTTACTGCGCAACGCAAGCTAAATAACCGGTTGTTAACACTGCCTCACCTACCAACAAAAGTCACTAGAAGAAAAACGTTCAACAGATGCACCTAGGTTGGTATGGACGAATGACCCGACAATAATAAACTGGATATTGTTAGACTCGACAACAAGAAAGCACGGAATAGCAACGTTCTAGATTACGGTAGTCGAATGGGTCCTCAAGCATTCTTGGTGAAGTAGTCTTTGCTCTCCTTCACGCCCGGCTTGATCGTAGCCGCTCCCGGTTTCCAGCCAGCAGGGCACACTGAAGAACAAAGCGATTTGAAGGCTGTGCTAGGGTTGCATCGTTATCACGAAGCAGAGCAGCAACTCGTGACTCAAGTATCCTACACATTGATTTGGCACTCCTTGAACAGCCCAACGGTCACCAAGAATCGACCAAGGGTCAGTACAGAGTGCAGCGTGCAACGTCACAATCTCACTTGGAACCGAACCGGTACCAGAAATTTTAACCGTACTGTTAGTCGTTATACTGTTTTAACTGACAATCACACATGGCCCGGACAGAAAAGTCATAGACAGTTTTGGTAGGCTTTTCTCAAAAACCTTCTTTAAAAAACTTTTTGAAGGCTCATTTCGCTCATTTTTATTCTATTCGAAGTATGGAAATTTTGGGGGTAAATCGCTGAATTTAGCCTTAGATATACATTAGCAGTGCAGTTCTATCAATTTCATGCCTATTCTAAGCCTAAAAATAGGTTTTGAAGGGCAGCAGCCACTCTGTGAGCAATGCTGCAGGTAGAATATCGACTCTCAGGCTGTAACACTATGCTTGAACCAAAGCAGCAGCTTTTGTATTTAAAGTTGCTTCTGATGCATCCTTCCATCTCCTACAAGCTAAATTTCATGCATAGAAAATATTTTTAAAAAATTTCCATAAAAAAGCTTTTTTTGACCATCACAAATTTTTTTACAACTCTGCTAGAATGCGTAGGGAGATAACCCCCAGCTCGAAAGGTAAACCGCCTCCCCGACACAGTCTAGGGACGGGACCCCGACCGAAAGTACAAGTACTAACTAGCGGCTCCAGTCGAAGAGTCTGACTCAGAAATCGCTAATTTTCAGCTCAAAATGGCTTTTGGTAAAGGAATTTAGCATTTCCGGTGCTGTTGTTCAAGACATGTAGGTTTCTACAAGCCTATTTTGTCATTTTTTGTTTTGTTTTAATATTTTGTTTTCAACTGTTAGACGCAATTTCGGACCTGCTAGAAACCTATTTCCAGGCATTCTGCATGTTTTAAAAACTTTGGACTCGGACGAAACCCCTGCCAGGCAAAACCACCTACCCCAACTCCGCTATCTGTTACATGTTTGGATGGGGGTTGGGTGGATTGTTCCGGATCAGGCCATGCGATGGACTCATCATGCATACCCACATGCTAGAGATGTTCACGAGCCTAAAAATCGCGGCTCGGCTCGGCTCGATTATGAGCTCTGTTTAGGTCAGCTCGTTCAACTCGTTTGTGCGCATCTGCAAGCTCGCTCGAAACTCGGCTCGCGAGCTTTGCATCTGGAAGAAAGTTCGCGGGAAAAGCAAATAACGCCATAAAATCAATACCTAAAGCTTTTTCTGACTGCTTTAGGCAGTTTTGATGTTTCTTTGGCTTATATAATGAAGTAAAGTATAGAAATTACAAGATTTTTGCATTAAAAACAATAGATTTTCGAATGAATTGATTATATTTTACACATGTTTAATGGGAACCGTATTCTGGGTTCGGCTCGGACCGCGAGCTTTCTAACCCTGATAACAGGGTCCGGCATAAAAAAATTAAAATTGCAGAAAACCGCTGACATTGCGCTTTATTCGATAGAAAAAAGTTACAGATGGATGAATATGCAAAAAAAATTAATTTAAAACCCGTAGAATTCATTTTTTTGCGATTTGAAAACTTTATTTATAAAAAGTGACACCGGCGATAAGTGCGCATACTTAACGTTTCGTAGCCAATAACCGCCTCGAGCAGCCGGTTGCCACATTTTTATTAAAAAACGTAAGAACTATACAATTTTGAAAGCAGAAAGAAAGTGTATCTGTTCTCTGAAATGCCGATGAAGAAGTGTTGTAAAAATCATCCGGAAAAGTAAGGAACTGGCTCCAGGATTAACATTTTGTTAAAGCGATAAACGGTTTCAACTTGTTATGAAACAGGACCGATATCATCTGAAAGCGCTCAAAACGGGCCATCTAGTGAGGTATTTCACCTGCGATTCCGTTCAGTCGTTCTTGCGCAAATGCGAAAAGAGTGAAAAAAATTCAATTTTCCATAGTGAAACAACGTCAAATCCGAAGCGCGAGCGAAGCGTCAATTTAGTGTTTACAGTTGATTTTTAGTGCTGCCTATAGTAAACTGAACCCGAATTTTCGTTTTTTCGTGTTCATCTGATGGCCAGACGACTAGAAATACTAGTTTTGCGCAAAAGAATCTTTTTACTGAAGTTCCTCCTTCTAAAAATCATCAAAGTAAACAAGTTTGAGTAAAAGTGAAAGCGGCAACATCTGCACAAATCCCTGAACTTTTTTCAAAAAAAAGACCGATTGCAAATCGGTCAACCAGAAGGGCGGCAAACTCTTTTTCCCGAAATCCGTGTGCCAGAGGACGTCTTTTCGGCAATTTCGACTATCGCAATTCGGCGCCCGCAAAATTTTTATGCCGGATCCTACTGATAAGCTCGGTCAACTGAGCTCGCGAGCCGAGCCGAGTTTTTCAGGCTCGTGAACATCTCTACCACATACTTCCCTTCATACATGTAACAGGTTATCCGTTGAAGGGGGTGGGGCTCTGGCACCGGCCGGGGGTCTGAGTAAAAATTCTAGGGAGGGGGGCTGGGCACAAAAAACGCTCAACAATCGCAAAAAAACGCAATTTTTTCGCTAAAAATGGTAAAAAATCGCTAATTTGGGCTCAAAATACAGCTAAAAAGTGCTGTTTTACAGTTTGGCAACGTGTCTGAAATTGTAAAAAAGCAAAAAATGCTCAAAATAATTATTTGCTAGAAAATCGGAAGGGGGCGAAAAAATCGTCTCGGGCGGGCGGGTCTGGCATAAGTCGGGCAGGGGCAGACCCCCGGACCCCTATTACACGTATGCTCATACATGGGCCGGGGGGTAAGGGGGTATACCCCTCCCCCTCGGCCGGCCATACCCCTTCCCTCCCCCCCTCCCGGGGAGAGGAAATTTTCGCTTATTTACGGCAAAATAGGCGTTTTTTGGCCTTTTTCGTGGGACCCCCCCCCCCGAGGTCTCCTCCGCCCCTCCGGATTTTTCCGGCCCATGTATGCGTATGCTTCCCTTCCTTTTTGTCCTAGCTACTAGCTTCATGCTGGGTGTCAGCGGGTTGAGAGTGGCTGTCCCATTCCATTACGCATGTGCGCCTATGCAACTTGGGTGCGACGGTAGCTCCAGTCGGCTGCCATTTACCTACTTGTCGTCATAGGCTGTCTATCCGTGGCCGTCCTGACAAATCAAGGGGTTTACTCAATTTAACCCGAATGAGGCCCTTCCCATCTGAAGCAAATTTTCCGTCCTAGTAACCAAACCACAGCCACCCTAAGAATAAATATCCAAGGTCCTCAAACGGGTGAGCCCATCTCCAAATTTTCGAATGTGTGTGATTGAAAAGTGTACCTTCTCCGTGTTTGTCGGTGTACTGGAAAGCCTGCACGAGCCGCAGCGTTTCGTCGACGCTTCTGCCTACCGGCAAGTCATTGATGGTTATCTGACGCAGAGTTCCTTTCTCGTCAATCACGAACAAGCCTCTAAAATTGGCAAGCGATACCGGATTGAATAGAAATAGATTTAGGCCGATTCTGATAACACATCCTCTCCTCTGGCATCACTCCCAAGACTATTTCATGCACAAAAACACCAAGCTCTGCCAAAGCTCTGCTTGGTAGGATCAGTTATGATTGTAGTTAGATGAAAAAACGCGTGCGATGTGTTAAACACAATGACAAAAATTGGATGCAAAATTGAAGTGTGAGGGCGTCAGGAAAATCAATTCAGGCAGAAGGTGGGTCGAGTGTTTCGCTTGTATGGGATGCCCGAAAATAAGCGTCTACATGTCTGGAGCCATCACACCGCCCCAGCGCAGCAAAACTTAAGTTTTCCGCCAGGTGAGCGAGATAAAACAGTATTTAACTGTGGGACAGTATATAAAACCAAATTGTACCGGTAGGCAATTCCTTGGTCCTCTTTGAGCACTCCATAATCTCGGGAGATCTGATGGTTGGTGTCTGCAAGGATGGGGATCTTCATCTGACCCAAGCCGCCCTCCTTACGAGGCTGATTGATCCTACAATGAGATCACAAATTTGCAATCACAAAGCACAGCCAACAAGCCACCAACCAAGCAAAATGCGAGAACTCGGAATCAGTAGAACAAGCCACCACCTCACATCCGATGTTTTTGAATTCGCCAGCTCGTTCGCTGAATGCGATTATTTCGGTGGGGCACACGAACGTGCTATAAGAGGATAAGAAAATCAGGAAATCAACAGAAACTATCCAGAAACAACTTACAAGTCGAGAGGGTAGAAAAAGAGCACTACGTATTTGCCTTTGTAGTCAGCCAGCGAGACGGTCTTGAATTCTCCATCAACAACGGCCGTGGCCTTGAACTCAGGAGCGGGTTTGCCGATGAATGCTTTAGCCATACTGCCCAGATGCTAAACAAGCACGACACAATAGAATAGTGACTGCACGTTATTTCTACACAAGTGCGTCAGGAATTCTACTTATCTCCGTTCGCTGTTTACAGATTAAACAAGCCATTGCGAAAGCAATTCAACACACGAACTGACCCGCAAGCCGAAACAACAGCAACAGTCACAGCCAGAAGTAAAAGGAGGAGGAGAAGGAGGGGGACTGCGCAAAGTGGCTCTAGTTCTGATAGGAGTAGCAGATCGCTTAGAGAAACCTGACGAAGGGGAAATGGTAGATTTCGATGAAGCAGAGGAAGTAGACAGTGAAGCGTTTCTCGAATTGACACGCTTATCCGTAACCGCTCGCGAAGGAGTGCTTTGTCGCGATGTCGCGGCACTGTTCTGTCTAGGAGATCTGCTGTTCAATACAGACTCTGAGCAATTTGACACAGAACCAGAATCAGGCTCTTTTCGTTCAGGACTAGCATCTTGCCATCGTCTTCTCTGTCTTTTCACTGGAGTAGGAGATCTTTTGGTTCGAACCTCGACATTCTCGTCGTTTTTTGTAGCAGGCACTGTTTTGTACCGATGCACCTTAGACTTGAGATGCTTGAGTGTCCATTCAGGATCACAATCGGGCAAGTTGTCCATGGAGCTGTGTCGCAGAGTTGCCGTTGTAGGTCTGTCACTTGATCGCACAATGCTGCTAACACTCTCCGTTTTCTCTGGTGAGTCATGCTTTCGATGATAGGTTGCGTGGAAAATCTTTCTTGCTTCTTTCCTTTCATCCTTCCTAACTGGAGATTTATGCAGACTTGGACGTCGGCGCCGACGACGGTAAACTGCATCAGTGGATAACTTGTTTTCCACAGCAGCTCCTCCGCCTTTGGGGACAGGCATAGTACAAGTGAGTCGTCTTTGACTGACAGCAACGACCACCAAGACAAGAACTAGTAGAAGGGCAATTTGCAGACAAACACGTCAAGTGGAGTGTGAAAAGCACAGCAGGGGATCAGCAGTGAAATACAAGTTAACGCATTGCATTTTATCGGTATTAGTGGATTATTGTCTAGGACAGCGTTACCTAGCAACACTGCAATGCCTTACTGCCGTTGCAACGATTTCTTATTGCCGAACCTTATGAATATGGAAGCCGGCCTTACCGTTCTATACATCAGAGAGCGACACTGCAGCACATAGGTGCAATGCGCTGCACGAATAAATCAGAGGACAGACGACAAACAGCAGTCAACCAAAGAGCAGAGAGGAAGGTGTTTGCAAGCACCGGAGCTCGTCTAATCAATATCCAAGAGCCATAATTAAGGACGCAGGTAGATTACACGTTAGGTTCTCACCTCGCACTCGTGGGCGTCGCTGCGTTTTCGGAAAATCTTCAACATCTCCATCTATTTCTGCCTAGCTCAAGTTGTATAGTAGGTGAGACCAACACGTAGTCGGCAAGGGTGAACCAACAACTCAGCACACGTCGAATAAAACCGGTCAGATAGCGCAAGTCAGTATCACGGCAGACCTTGCCCTGACTCGTTCTACTGCACGCGAGAAGAGAGGCCAAAAAATTGTTGCGCGTCGATAAAACTTGGTCGTCTTTTAGCTGGGCACGGCCGCGCTGCAGGCTGAACGAGGCAGGCGGTCCGTTTTATCGACGACCAGGTTCAACGGCCGACAGACAGCCAGACAGACAGCTTTCAGATATCCGTTGCCCGGTGCCGCTGCTGCATCACTTTACGTACCTACCTGTCTGTCAATGCAAAGCCATATCCAGTTACCATCCCTAATGATGATGGTCGACAAACGAACTACGGATGCTGGGTTGGAACTGCGCTAGTAAAAGACTGCAAGAGGTCAGCAGATCTGATTCTAGTCGTCAAATCCTGCGCTACATGACCGAGAAATAGGTGCGCAGTTAGATCCCGAATTTTGAGATCAGGTGGGCGGAGCTGTTCCGATTTATGTTGATGCATAGGTGGGTGCACTCTACGGCACTCCTAGGCTTGCCCGGGACGATCTAGCAAAGTATCTTAGCAGTCTTTCGTTTAATACTTGTTTTTCGCTTTTTACGATTTATGTCTCATATCGCGATATACACAGACCGTGCGATTCTCATCGCCGACGCAAACAATTATAAGCAGTACTTTATCACGCAACCGTGCGATTGGAATCGCACGGTTGGTTCCGACTGGAATAGGGTGGAGGAACCATAGTTGTTAAGGTCACAAAATTTTTAAAAACCTATTTAAAAAAACTTTTTTGAAGGGCTCAAAAATTTTTTCAAAAATCAATCTGCAGATTAAGGCAAAAAGTAGGAAAATTCACGCACTGAGCCTGTACTAGCACCTTGGACCCCTTTAAGATGATTTAAAAAAATTTTTTTGTAATTTTTTCAAAAGAAGCAAAAATTTTTGGCCTTAAAAAAATTTTTTTAACAACTGTGGTGGAGCAACGGCTAAATTTTGGTTTGGACAAGACAAGCAGGAGAAAAACACCGACAGCTGTATGTATTGAAAATAAGTATGCAACTATTGTAGTAAGCGTAAAAATTGAGGGATTATGGCTTTTCAGGTGGGGGTTGGCGAGAATAAAATGTCGCTAAATTTTCGGAGGGGTATGGATGGACCGCCGAGGCAAGAGATGTAAACCTCGCCCGCGGCCCACGTATGCAGTAAGAGGAGCACTATACTACCACAACTAACGTTTAGAGCTATAAGACAGCAAGCAATACTAGAGCGGTTTTGGTCAGGAAGTGAACAATTAAGCTACGTAAATAAAAATCGCTCAAACCAATCCGTTCGCAGGAAATCGAAAGAGATGGTAACAGCAGTGCGGTGCAACTGTATTAAGAGCCAGTTTAAGTTACTCGCGACCCATGCCTGAAGTAAAATGGACAACTTTGAGGCGAGGTTCTCCGATTTGGCTCAAATTTTGCATGCAGACATATATTGATGTAAGAAACATTACCTGTAATTTTCTGCTTCCGGGAGGCCCCGGTTCCGGAATTAGAAAAATCAGAAAATTTCGGTTTTTCGGCAATAACTCGCTTACTTTTCGTCGTAGCGAGTTGGGAATGGCATTTTTAAAATTCTCGCGTCTCGCCCGATCAGGCTAAGTGATTCTAAATTATTTTTTCGAAAAAAATTTTTTTTCGGTTCCACTGGAGGGCTGATTCCAGGAAACCTAGAGTCCTTACAGGTCTAGAGATGTCCTAAAAATGTAGCGCTATCTTTTCTCTACAACATATAAAAAAACGAGCAAAATCGCTTTGGACCCCAAATTGAGAAAATTGAGCTTGAAAGTTGAAAATCAAGGTCCCAGAACGAAAAATACTGTATGCGCTGCATAGTTTGGGTAGCTGTATCTCGGGCACCATTAGACCGATTGAAACCAGGTTACCGGCAGTAGAGCCGCCTTTTTGTGCTCTTTTCAACGGTTCTTATCTATGCTTAATACATAACGTTTTTGGCGGGAAATTTAAATTTTACTATTTTTCTTGATGACAACATTGATTGTGTGTGGTCTCTGAAATTGTATGTGAATGTTTATGTTTCTTAAAGACTGCATCTTTGATTGTATCTAGCTATATGGTATTAACTGGTACTCCACTTGCCATAAAAACACACTCAAGTCATTTCCCACTCCTGTGACCTGTTGGCAAATGATTGTCAGGGATTGTTGGCCCTAAATAGCAGACAGAATGCTGTCATAATTGCATTCCGAGGTGGTACACTAACCAAAAAAAGCCGTTTTCCAACTACACCAACACTCATTGGTGGAAAAGTCAATAAAGTAGTGTGGGATGCACTGCATCCGATCTGGCAACCACTGAAGCAAATTGTTTATGAAGTTTCCATTCAGTTTCCGCTGCATAGCAATATATTGACTGGGCATTAATGGGGTGGTGCACTGGCTATGCTTTCTAGTGTTGAATTAGCGCATTCTATACCAACACTGAAGGAAAAAAACGAGCTGTATACCTATGGTCAGCCGAGGCTTGAAAATTTCAAATTTGCTCAAAATCTATTTAACCAAATTTTTGAAGATCATAACTGCACTAGAAGTCGCAAGTTACAGAGGCAACAAAGATACTTAGCTTTTATGTTCTACATTTGAGAATGGATCACTTACACTGCCGATAAACAATTCAAACTAGAACTATCAACATTCTATAAAATTGATAACTGAGCCCCATACATGTAACAGGGGGGGTCGGGGGGGGGCCGCCCCCCACCCGAAATAGGCCAGACCCCCCCGGATGGGCCCCCCCCCCCTGAGACGATTTCACCGACCCCCCCCCCTCCGATTTTCCTGGCAAGTAAATTTTCGAGCAAATTTTTGCAATTTTTTACAATTGCACACACAAAAATTGCCAAAATCGCCTGCAAAACAGCACTTTTTAGCTGTATTTCAGCCCAAATTAGCGATTTTTGGCAATTTTTAGCCAAAAAATTGCGATTTTTTCGATTTTTGAGCGTTTTTTAGTGCCCACCCCCCTCCCCCAAAATTTTGGCTCAGACCCCCCCCCCCGCTGGCGCCAGACCCCCCCAACCCCCCCTCCCCCCATCGGCGGATGACCTGTTACATGTATGCTGAGCCCTAACCCATTTCCAGTGCCAATGGTGATCGATGTGTAAGAAGCGTTAGTGTAAATGGAAATGTAAGTTTCAGCAGACCATCAATATTATTTTGGCCGAAATGTGCCAGATTTTTGCTGGGGAAAGATAAGAAACAATTTTACAACAAACACAAGTTGTGTCAATTGTCTTCATGGGTCTTTGTGTGGCACAAGGAACTGCATCTGGATCATTCAGAACCAGGAGTGTCGTTCGCTAGAAGCTGTCACTGAAGCTGTTCTAGAGAAATCAATAAAAAGCATAACCAGTTGCCCAATGGAGACATACAGTATTTACAACCAGATCAGAAAAAGTACAAGTGTAAAACATACAGTGCCATTTAACGAATAAAAACCTGAAACCTGGGGTTTTTCAGAGACACATCTACGCTACCAGTATTGAGTGCACACCACAAGGAGGCTGCACAACTACAAGTAAGAATTGGGGACTTTCTCCATGCTGGTGGAAAGTTCCCAGCATTTACGATCGAACTGCTGTTCAATCCATTAAATGCGCCCGACCAAGTAACAGTATACCACATCAGCTTGACGCATGGATGCCAAGAAATCGTGTATCGGTTTTTGCACAGATGCTGCCTGCGTTCAAAGAAGTAAATACTCTGTACCTTTTCAAAAAACACAAAACAATGTAAGCATGAATTTCAGGTACATGGACTCCGAATTTTCCCTATAGCAGGTAAAGGAACTGATGCTGTTTATATAGAGGAAATCGAACTTCTACCGGCAAATCTAAATAATACAATCACATTTCACATTCATGAATGGTTTGGATTTTGGAGCACAAACCCAGAAATCTGCATACGTGAATGGCATGGCATAGGACCTAAGAAGCAAGGTTTCTACAGTACATTCTGGGTAAGGAAGCAGCTCAACTCATTTCCAAAATCTTCAGAAAATCTGTTTTTGATCAGTTTTCTGACAAGTGCTATTCCACAAAGTGGAACTAATCTAGTGGGGCAGAAACTGTACATCAGTTTACGAGGTGTGGCAGGCAGAACAAACGCTGTGCAGCTGCCCAGCAATCCCATCCGCACAGGCATAAACATCACTTATGCACTTTGGGCAAAAGATGTTGGTGAAGTTACTTCAGTTCAAGTCTTTGTTGACGGTCAGAATGTTCGTTATCCACACAGTGTGTATGATACCTGGTAAGTCGTTTTGATCATAACTAAAACACAATCAGCATTACTTGAAGCCAGACATGGGTAAGGAGCGGCTGATGGCGGTTGACCCCCATCAGGAATTTTTTGCAAGAATTTTGTATGGAAAATTATGATAAAAAATATGTCTAGAATAGGTGTAGTAAATGAGCTCAGAATAGCTTATTTTAACCTATTTTAACGAAAAACAGGCCAAAACCATGATTTTATGTTATGCAAAAAGCGGACTTTTTGGCTTACCGTCCCCACAGGCGCTCCTGCCCCCGTCAGGAATTAAAAATTCCACCCCACCATGAGCCGAAATGCTAGCCCATGTGTGCTTGAAGCCTAGAACACAAATTTCTTATTTAGGGTTGTTTCACGCGTTTCTGTTGGTGTACTGCCTGTGCGCAGATTTTATACACTCAACATACCAACACAGCAGCAAAGTCTGAATCAAAGCCATTTCTTCCACACATGGCGTTTTCAGCAATGATGATACAAATGTAACCTACCTGGTCTGGTATATTGTTGAATATGTTTTTATGGCAAATAGAGTACCAGTTAATACCATATAGTTAGATACAATCACAGATGCAGTCTTTAAGAAACATAAACATTCACATACAATTTCAGAGACCACACACAATCAATGTTGTCATCAAGAAAAATAGTAAAATTTAAATTTCCCGCCAAAAACGTTATGTATTAAGCATAGATAAGAACCGTTGAAAAGAGCACAAAAAGGCGGCTGTATTGCCGGAAACCTGGTTTCAATCGGTCTAATGGTGCCGGAGATACAGCTGCCCAAACTATGCAGCGCATATCGTATTTTTCGTTCCGGGACCTTGATTTTCAACTTTCAAGCTCAATTTTCTCAATTTGGGGTCCAAAGCGATTTTGCTCATTTTTTTATATGTTGTAGAGAAAAGATAGCGCTACATTTTAAGGATATCTCTAGACCTGTAAGGACTCTAGGTTTCCTGGAATCAGCCCTCCAGTGGAGCAGAAAAAAATTTTTTTTCGAAAAAATTATTTTGAATCACTTAGTCTGATCAACCGTGACGCGAGAATTTCAAAAATGCCATTCCCAATTCGCTACGACGAAAAATAAGCGAGTTATTGCCGAAAAACCGAAATTTTCTGATTTTTCTAATTCCGGAACCGGGGCCTCCCGGAAGCTGAAAATTGCAGGTAATGTTTCTTACATCAATATATGTGTGCATGCAAAATTTGGGCCAAATCGGAGAACCTCGCCTCAAAGTTGTCCGCCACGGGTCGTCAGTAACTTAAACTGGCTCTTAAAACGGATAAAATGACAGAGTAAAAAGAAGACTAAGCTCTAAGCAAAATAGCAAAGCAACAAAAAATAAAAATGAGCAAAATGGAGCTCTCTTCTCTAGTAAACAAAATGCTCACATCGCTCGCACCTATAGTGGCACAACGCTAAAGGACGATATTTAGAGCGACGGGTGGATAGGTAGCTATGTAGGCTTAAAACTACGCGTTAGTCGAACTAATAAAAAGCGGCCACTAAAACCGGCTATTAGATACGGACAGGGAAGCATTTTCATCACCACATTGGACCAGTCAAGAGCGCAAGCAAACAGTGCTATACAGGTCGAGTCCGAGTGCTACATATAAAGTTACCGCATATTCCTTAAAGGGTACAAAATATCCGTCCGTAGCAATCATTCATGAACCACGGAAGCAATATATCAGTAGAGGCACATGACGGTTTAGATAACCTGAATATGTCACTAGCAGAAATCTGCATACAGCTTACATGCGTAAAAGCCCCGCAATCATACATCGTATGTAGATACCTCGATAGGTTGGACGTACCGTCAAGTCCCTAACTTTGGTCAATTTACGGTTTTTGACACGTTTATCGATCTACATAATACGAAAACCCATAATCAGTAGGTTAGTCGGTTTTAGCTGCTTAAAATAAAGCTGAAACATACAGTATACTCTTTCTAACGAGATGCTCTCTGCAGAATTCTACTCTAGACACTGGCCGAGATTTTCGAAATTAACCATCATACATGGGGCCTGTTTTTCGATTATAAAAATACCCCTAGGTGCGCATCAGTATAGGACACGCTCGGGAGTCGTTTATAATCATAAGGAAGTTAACTAATTAATTAATTAATATATAGTCCATTTCTGACCTTCCCTAATTCTCCCCAGCTACACCTAACCCCAACCAAACTTAACCTTGAGATAGTCGACACACGCAACCATCATAATAACGTCATAACCTGACTGACGGATACTGCAAATAAATAATAGCGCATTCGAATTGAAAGTACCATAGCTAAATTTTTCTCCTCGGTTTTCTCGTTTTATCTAGGGCATTTATGAAATGAAGTATTCGTTCATCTGAACGGTTTAGTTTGAAAAAATATGAAAAAATAACCAAGTATTCACTACTAACTAACAAAACAACAAACAGCAAGCCTACCAATCAAAAGAAAAATGCGGAAACCAAACTTACGTAATCGTACAAGTCGCTGTCGCTTCTTTCTCGTTTCGGCTTTTTGTCGCTTTTCTCCATTTCGTCTCGATTGCTAACAGGTAGTTCACCCACTTTATTCGACACACCGACCGAGCAGCTCGTTCAAAACCAAACAGCACGGCGCACCTAAAAATTGTAAAAAGTGAGTCAAACGCAGAGAACGCCTTTCGCCAGCCAATCAAAGCACACGATTTTCGTTGAGCCAATCAAATGACTCGCTCCGTACAGAAGGCGAGCGACTCGCTCGCCTTCTGTACGGAGACAGGACAAGTCGGATTTTTCACATCACACTGTGCATTAGGCAGCATAATCCGACATGTTCGAAAATTTTGGATTTAAAAAACCCTTATATGAATGAAGTTATCGTTATCTGTGATGTGGGACATTGTTCAATACCACATACATAGATTATGCTTTTGTTGAGCGTACAGCTAAAATCCACGTCTAATAACGATTGATTCAGTGCTTCGATCATTGAAAGAGAAAATTTCGTATGGAATTTTCGCTCACGCTTTTGAAATTCCTAAATTTCAGTGTCCTCGAGCCACAGGGTTGCCCAGTCATTTCACGTTTCTACACGTTTCAAGGCCATTTTTTCTTGGTACGTACGTATTACTAAAACCAAGAATGCATAACAGAGTAGTAAGAATGTGCCACTCAAGTGCCGGTCGGGTGTCGAGGCGCTGCACTATAATTACCGGAGGGGTCGCAAATTTCCCGACCCCTCCGGTAATTACGCGTGCGCTTTATTGATTTCTGAGCAAGCATGACGTTAAAAAATTTTTAATGTTTGTCTACAACGGCAATTCACTCCATATTTCGTCTAAGATCTTCAATCATCACAATAACTGAAAGAAGTGTCCAATTGCAACGCAAGATTGCAAGATATCTGTGAAATGCATCAGGCTTTTTGCATTTGTGAAACTTTCCATGTTGAACGCAGCACACGAGCTTGACTATGTACACATATATATACTACATATACATGCATGCATATGCCATGCCAGATTTTTAACCTTTCTTTCCCTTTATCATGTTGCCGTAGACTTAAGAAATCAACGGCGGCAGCTATATTCCCAAAGAGAGATTGAATGTAGCGCGCTCAAAAATCAGTTTGCACTGCAATAAAGCGCATGCGCAATTACCGGAGGGGTCGCGTATTTCCCGACCCCTCCCGTAATTATGGTGCAGCGTATCGACACCCGGCCGACCGCTGAGTGGCACATTCTTGTCACTCTTTTATGCATTCTTGCTAAAACGTTAGCATTTCCGTAGACCACCCTGATTTATACTTTTGTTTCACGCAAGAACCACCAGATTTTAGCGACAAATTTGAAAGGTATGTACCCAGTTGTCTTTTAAATGCTGAAAATGTTAGCCAAATCGATAAAGCACTGATCGAGAGTGAAATGTTTGAGTTTTAACGCCAGAAAACCGATGGGAGATTTTTTGTATTATACTGTACAATGTATGTGCCCGTGTACTGTCTTGCCACTTTAAGTCTTGCAGTTTTTGAGAAGACTCTCTTACTTCCGTGTGTCAAATTGTTTGCGGGCATGCTGGTGGTTTGTTGCATGCAGTTGTTTAAGGTAAGATACTGCGTACGTGCCCGTGTGTAGTGTACTGCGTACGTACGTACGTACGTGCCATGTGTATACCATATCAGATCGCACTACAGTCTTTTCAGCTAGAATGGCGCGAGGCACCGATGATTTCTTCGAACAATCGGTACTTTGTCAGAGTCTCCTTGCTTGGTAATCGGTGCAACTCCACTCAGCAACCGGGTTATTTCCCTGTGTTTTGGCCTTCCACTGAACCGACTATGACGTTTTCTAAGGTTCGGATTGGATAGCACCCAAGGTAAAATCTAGAACTTTTAACTAAATAAACTGATTGCAGTCTTATGAGGGCATTAGTACGATGAGAGAACTCCTTCAGCAGCTTCAAGATGAGCGAGCAGAAGTTTCTTTTCACTCTACAAGCCCAGTCTCCTCTCAACCAGTTAAAGTTGCTGAACGGCAGTGTTCTGTGTTTGATTTGCTCTACCCTCGAATGTCTGTTCCAGTCGTCTTCTCTGCAACCAATCGAACACTCTCTTTGCCAATTTCTTCAAACACACAACCATTCGACCCATTGCTTCACTTCTCGCTATCTTGTCAATTGAACGCGGTTGAACCTTGTAACCAGAATGCAAATACTCCTGTGAAACTACGTAAAAACTCGGCATTGACGTATGGTGAAATGGAACGTGACGGAGCCAATTTCGCTTCCGCAACATTTGCTTGGCTTACTCGCATGCAAAGGCCACCTGCTCGAACAACAGAGTCCACCACCAGTCCTCCTTTTGTTGTCCGAAGGGTACGTACAGTATAATGCACGTACTACTTAACTGTAGATATGTGATGGATTCAGCATCTCAAGGGTTTCAGGCCAACTCGGAAGTTTGGGAACGTCTTCCTTGTGGTACATTACCAGTCCCTCCGTACAATAGCTTATCAGGGTCTTCTGGCGTTCGTCGAAATTTGCTTGATTGCAGACAGTACTGGCAGCTTCTCTTGCGAACCGAGTCGGCATTGTGATTGACTGCAAAACTGGTGTACCTTTAACAACTGCCTCATAAATTATCTGTGGATACCTTTAGACCTACGTAGTTTCTGGCAACAACAACACCAGCTGTGTTTAAGCTTCTGTTTTAGGGTAAAACTTTATAAAGACGTTTGTGTAAGACACGTTTTCTTTATTAAGGTGTTAATTTGATGTTAAATAGAGTTAGTCTAAACAGAAATAAAATTCTGTGGCATCGCACGTCTTAACCTTTAAATCGTCAAAAACCTGTGCCAATTAAAAAAATTAAATTAAATTAAAATTAAATTAATTTTCTATAAATTCTTTGTGCCAATTGTCAGCGTAGATGCCGCGAAAGGAGCCTTTGCCTACCGCGCGCCCGTCCTCTTGAACGAAGCACTTGAAAACTTGAAGATTTCTGTTGAGGCGCCGATCAGTCTGTCTGCTTTTAAGAACTCGTTGAAGCAATTTTACGACATGAATCTGTTTTAAAAGTTCTAATGCTGTTTGCTGTGATATAGCAACTGTTTTATACCTCTTGCGTCATGTTTTCATGTGTCTGGCAGCAATGCCATATCGCTTGAGGATAAAATTTCAGTTTCAGTTTCAAACCTAAGCTAATATAACTGTTAGGTTCAAGCATGTAAAATAATAAGAAGATTGACCATGAAATCAGTCAAAAACCCAAAAGTTTGTGCCTCTGAAAGTATACATTCAAATTTTTTTGGTAAAAAAATTGATTTCAGAAATAAAGTTTATAGTTTGTCAAATGTAGGATTTCCTGAGGAATTCAATGGTGTGGTTTGTTTTAAAGAATGTTGTTTTGTTCGGAAGTTATGGTCGAAAAGTCATTTTCGGCGTTTTACCACTGTTTTGCAAAAGAGAGTGGGAAATTCAAAAATGTGATTTCTTGCTATGTGTATGGTTTCTTAAGCTGCCCCAGAAGTCTCCTGATCCGAGGTTTGTCCTTATTCTGTGGAGAGGCATACACCCCCAGACCTCTCTGACCTCTCTCTCATGTTTACAGTAGATTCCTTTATTACGGTGGGCGGTGAATTGTCCGGTGTGTTCGACCAAGTACGCGCTACCAGTGAAAGCGCCCATCAGTTTCCAGAATTTGATATGTGAAGTCAAGTTATTTTGGTCACAAGAGCAAGTCAATATCAATCAATTTTATTTGGCAAAGGAAATGTATTATCGCAGTAGAGGTCGACTAATAAAGCCTCTGATTGATGAAAAGTAAAGGCTAAAGGAAATGAAAGTCAGCATGGGCTTAACTGACCTATAAAACGATGTCTGCCTGTTTACAGTGAACGTGCTTGGTGATGAGGTTCTGTTTCCTAGCTGTGCTTGCATTTTTCTGGTCGGTGACGGTATCGGGCCAGGAGGATGCAGCAGCAAATACGGTCTACATCGGCTCAAACGAATACAACTGGCCTCTCAAAGTTTCCGTAGTGATGGCGTTCGACGGTGGTTGCCTAAGAAGAAACAGGAATGGCGACTGCATTAATCATATGTACTACGACGGTGAGCACTCTTTTAGAGTTGGTCTACGGTTTAGATTTACTTCGCAATCAGTGCAGGCTTCAAAACAGCCGTTGGGCTCTACGTCGCAAAGGAGGACATCGACGTTAATCCAAAGCTGAATTTATTTCATAACGTAAAGCTGGATCTGCTGGAAACGCACAATAATGAAAGACTAAGCGTCGAGTACGTAAGCTGTTGTCTTTGTGAATTTGCAGTCAGAGTACGAACGAACACTGCAGCAAGACCGTCGAAGCCGCCAAAGATCTGGAGAACTTTGCCATCTTTGGCTACGAGAAAACTTGCTTGGACGAAGCCAAATTAGCAGCTGTGTACAAGACGTTTGTGCTGACGCACGTAAGAAGACAGAACACCGTATATTTTTATGCACGTACTCATGCTGTTGTTTAGGCTTGTGCTTTGTCGGCTGCAACCACTTCACAAGACATTGCGCAAACGCTGATCCAACTAAAATACAACGAAAAGTAAGAACTAAGCGACTAAACTATGTAATAGGAACTACTTTTAGCACGTACGCTCGTGCAGTCCAGGTTTTCGTGTCGAAGTACGGCTGGAAAGAAGTTACATTCGTGAAGGTGTTAAACCCAATGAAAAATCATCAGTTCTACCAGTCAACAGCCAGTAGAATACTGAAGGTGCTGCGAGATGATGGCGTTATTGTGAGGGAGAGGAGCGTTTACCAGCCCAGCGTCCACCCAAGCCTGACTGCAAAGACCGCAGGCCTAGCCAAACTTCTGTTGGACACTTACCTGACCACCAGAAGTCAGTTAAATTTTGGATCCTGCCTTTTACTCTCAGCATTTTTTCAGTTTATGTGGTGCAAGGTTATTCGACGCTAACTTACTGGCTGATAGATACAATGCAGAGAATGGGCTTGCTGCAAACTGGTCAGTACTTTGTACTGGGGGTCTTCACTGAGACCACTAAATATGAGACCACCTACAACGTTAAGTTCCGCAGTTCCTTAGTTCCCGGTATGATACAAGTATTGTTTGAGTGCGGTAGAGCTCTGTATACGAGTCGATGAGAACATGTACTGTACGTAACCGAAAAAGTTAATTGAATTTTGCAGTGAGTGAGCTGTACAAGAAGTACGGATATCTGCGATATCCCAGCTATGCGGAGAGCGAGCAATTCAGCCGGGCCTTAGCTATCATTTCACCGTCGGAACCACGTGACACGCCTGAGTTCCTCGACTTCAAACGACGCTGCTTCGAACTGGACAAAAGACAAAGAGAACACTGTTCAAAGAATAATGATACATCGGCTGCTTGCAGCATTTTATTCGATCCTCTGCATCCGTTCCGAACTCAAAGCAGAATGGTTAGTAACTGCTTTACTTTCAGAGCTAAATGCGGTGTCGAAGTTTAGGAAAATGTCTGGTCGCAAGCTGTCAACTTGTATGACGGATTGGTTTTGTACGCCAAAGTGGCTCAGCGGATGTACGACAGCGTAATCGACATTACAAATGGCGAAAAAGTGTTCGAAAACACGATCGAGCGATACTATACAAGTACATAACTATAGTTTAACTGTATATTTTTATTGGCAGATAGCCTGCCCAAAACTTTCAAAACGGCAGCTTATTATTTAAACCACCCTAGATTTGTCATTCGGCCCGTAGCCAGGATGAGAGCTTAGTACGTAGCAGTTTACATTGTACGCCGGAGGATAAACAGTCCACTGGCAACTGGCAATATCTGTGCTCTAGGTGCCGATGGTCATAGAGACAAAATCACAAAAGATGGTCGAGTGATGGGGATACTCTCCCTGCTCTACGGCTACAAGAGTACACAGTTCGGGGGCCCGTTTACATATTGGCCTATTGGTGAATTTACGTACAACGATTCAAACGTCTGGGTAGGTGACTCCGTTTTCCAATAGTAGAGGATGATGTGGTAATCTTTAGACTTTGAATTGGATTCCTAACACTACTGAAATTAACTGGATTGACGGCAAACCCCCAGTAGATGTTCCTGCTTGCGGGTTCGAAGGAGAGAAATGCACTTCGATTAGAGGTACCGCATCGCATCAACTACTGTACGATACATCTGAAATATATCGACCCATTCAGAAAACTTGGCTTCTGTGGTTGGTGGCTGTTTAGCAGCAGTCGTATGTGTTCTGTTGCTGATAGCAGCCTTCATATTCAAGTAATATCAGCTATTTTAGTTTATTTTCAGTAGACAACCAAACTTTTTGTAGGCAGTGGCTGTACGAGCGTTCCTTGCAAAGCATGGACTGGAAAATTGAGCGCAGAGAGTTAATACTACGTGACTTCTCTAAGCTCGACAGCGCACGAAGCTTGACCAGCATGCACTCTAGCATCCAGTCCATGTCTGTGAGTAACTTAAACCAAATATACTGTAGACTTCTACTGTACGTATGTAGTCCTTGGGCAATCTCCGATCGAACACGCAGTTCTACCTGCAAGACTACGAAGCAAATTTGCGCAAGGCAGAGCAACGCGAACAGCGACTGATGGCCAGACGAGCGGTCAAACAGGTATGCAGTGCAATTTTAGCTTTGTTTCACAAATCTCTTTTACACACCTTCAGGCTTTTGATGACCCCGAAGAACGAAAATGGCTAGACTTGGGAGATTTTTCGTTAGCTACACACAAAGGGCACTTGGTTGCTTTGAAGAAAGTTTACAAGCCCCATATTGACTTCTCAAGAAGTTCGAAAGGAACTGAAATTGGTAAAACTAGCTTTGCAACTAAAAAAATTAATTACCGTACTCTACATACGTAGATTCGTGAATTCCGCAGCGATAATTCTACTCATTTCATCGGAGCCGTTCACGAACCACCACATGTTTTCATCGTCAATGAGTTCTGTCCAAGAGGCTGCTTGAAGGTAAATCGGTACAGTGTTTGTACTCAGTTCTAAATGTTAACAGCCGGACTATAGGACGTTCTCGAAAATGACGACTTCAAATTGGACAACATGTTCATAGCTTCGATAACCAACGACCTTGTTAGAGTGAGTGAGATGCGTGTCGATTAACTTACGTACGTACCGTACGTTCATTAGGGAATGATTTTCCTTCATGACAGTGCAATCGGGGCTCACGGCCGTTTGAAGTCAAGTAACTGTCTGGTGGACGCTCGCTGGGTGGTGCGACTTTCCAGTTTTGGGCTTTGGAATTTTAGACACGGTGAATTCAACGATAGCAGCGATGTGCAGGAGGGCAGAGGTGCAACTGCCTACGAGAAACCGATTGAAGTGTTTGATCGTTATTTTGCAGAACTTCTGTGGACATCCCCCGAGTTGCTGCGAACCGACCCCGAGCTGTATTTTCCGACCGTACCGGAGCTGCAGAAAGCTGATGTCTATTCGTTTGGCATTATCTTGCACGAAATTTACGGCCGAAACGGTCCCTACGGCGAACAGCTACTTGAGCCCAAACGTCTCACTCTCGTCTGCGGCAGTTCTAAACGTAACGGGCTGGTTTTCAGAAATTGTGGAACAAGTCCAATTTCCTAAAAATATCAACAATTACTTCCGACCAGACCACCAATCGATTCGAGAGGCTCCCAAGCTGGCTAGGGAGTTGATGATAGAATGTTGGGCTGAACAACCGACAGTTCGTCCCAGTTTTGCTGCCATTCGCAGACGACTGAAGCCCCTGCAGAAAGGAATGTACGTAGAGTAGATAAACTACACGTGATGAGTAGGTGATGATGACTTAGGAAAGCTAATATCTTCGACAACATAATGGCTTTGATGGAAAAATACACCAACAATTTGGAAGAGGTGGTGAAAGAAAGAACATCGCAGCTGGACGAAGAACGGCGAAAAAGCGAACGTCTGCTCTTACAAATGCTGCCCAAGTACCTGTAGCACTGGTAGCAAAAGGAGCCTAGTGTAAAGCACCGCGATTTCAGATCGGTAGCAGAACAGTTGAAGAAAGGACAAGCAGTAGAGGCGGAGGCGTTCGAAATAGTCACCATTTACTTTTCGGATATCGTCGGTTTCACTTCTATGTCTAGCGAAAGCACGCCCTTTCAGGCAACCAGTGTGTAGCTACTATTTAGACAATACAGCTTTCCTGTTTAGGTAGTACAGTTTTTGAACGATCTTTACACCTGTTTCGATTCAATCGTTGGGCATTACGATGTTTACAAAGTGGAAACGATTGGTGAGCTAACGTTCTCACACATTCGGCTGATGCTGATTGAATATTTTGACTGGTTTGCTGCTTGAAAACTGCTGAAAACTCTAAAGTCATCACAAATCGTTTGTTTGTTGTTTGAAATTAGAAGTTTTTAGACAATTTGGTCAAGATTGGGGATGAGTTGGTAGTTCAAAGTTTACGCATAAATTATAATATACCATGTAATTACACTTCAGCCGAAGCTATGAAGACACTGTATACTGACTGAACTCACCTTGCAGGTGGTTTCTGAGCACGGATTTGGCTAAAAATCTGACCAAGAATTCAGGGGCTTGTTTCACCAATTCTATATTACAGGGAGTGGATTTCAGTACAAAATTTCGCACCAATTAGCATTTAAAATAAGAATTTCTACCAAAAACGTAAATTTGGGCTAAATGCAAAGCAAAATTCTGACAAACTTTAGAGCCGGTTTTTTCTAAGTATCGACTCTTCATGAGTTACATTTAGGTTAGTTCGTACAGTACATAAGCAAACAATATTCTTGTTATACAAACGAAAATGCATGCAGTATCTTGTTTTATTGATTTAGGCGATGCTTATATGGTGGTAAGTGGACTTCCTATAACGAACGGTCCGAATCACGCTGGTGAAATTGCTTCTATGTCACTGCAACTACTAGAAGCCATCAAGGTAAGCTTGTCATAAGTACTGCCGTGCTAGCTCTGGAAATTCCATTCCATGAACGGAAATCACCTTTCTGTACCGCTTAGTCAGTTCCGGGGGAATCCACATGTTCACAAATCCTGGATGATACACTTTTCCAACCCTCACTCGATCGGCCAAAACGCCAGTATAAAATACGTCGTCCAGCGGTACGATTTTTCCTCTATATTCGGCTGCAGCACTGTGAAGTAACTTGGCAGCCATTCTGGTCATTAGAAAGGTAGGTCCCTTGCAATATCCTGGGAAACGGCGGTGGGAAAAGGTTTTATCGTCCACAGCCCTGCAAAGCATAGAAACCGCATTTTCTATCTCACCTGATCACACGCTTGTTGTTGTGCATACTTGTACAGATTTACCATAGTCAAATATGCACACTGATTTATGAATGCATCCATGCACTTATTGTATGGATGTACACGTTGTCATAACATGCACAAAAAGACAGGATCGTTTTTCAATGGCTGCGCTGCCTAAAGATGACGCATTTAGAAATTCTAATATCAAGTACTCGTAGCTACTATCAAAATCAGGCGTTACGGATTAAAGTGAGCTACATTGCCAAGTAGAAAAATACCGTAAAAAATTTGTGTGTAAAGAACAATACGCGTAACGTGCTCAAAATAGTGTTATGAAAACATACCATTTTGTTATTTTGTCTGTTAGCTCCTGTGGGTATTCTTGACATCGTCCATAAATTGTTCTAGCGGAATGACTGGAAAACGTTGAGTTCACTATGATTAGTACGCTATTAAAACAAAAACATTGGAAAGTGTTTTAGTGCCATTTTATCAACGAAATAACTTACTCAGTTCGCAGGACATTTTTCACCAAGTTTATGAATCTGTTGGGAACAATCAATGTGTCGTCATCAGTTTTTAAAATGAGTTTAGCTTGACTACAGTGGTTCTGAATCCAACCTAAAGTGGCGTACATTTTGCGCACTAAATTTTTGTAATTCTCGTCCTCAAGGATATGTAGAATATCTCCCAAATGTAACAAATGTTCTTTGCGCAATTGATTCAAAGTCGCTTCGTCTTGTTCTGCCACGCTTGACACAAATAAAATTTTGGTTGTGCTTCCAATCTCAGATCGAATCAGAGCTCGTAACCAGGTAGCACGCAATGCAAAACGGTTTCTTTCGTTCTGGGGCTTCGTAAAAATCACAACAAGCAGCGTGACATTTGAGATTGAGCACAGAGATGTCGGTGGTCGAAATAGATCCACTTTCTCCGAAAAATCTGGCGGGTCCGGCAGCAACGGATCGAATCGATCGTTCTCAAAGAAAAGAAAGTCGTGATCGATCTGGTGGATCCTTGCCCAAAACCGGTTTTCTATCGCGATCTTGACACACAGTTTGACTAGCAAGCAAAACAAAATGAAGTAACAGAGAGGAATTTTCGGGACAACAGTAGCCATGAAGCACACTTGTACCAAAACTTGCGTAAACAGTGGAAGCAACGTCATTAAAGTTTTATTAATGCTTTTGTTAGCGTTGTTACTCGGCTAGAATGCATTCTTAGCAAAGTACTATTCATTAGTCTAACCGAGTTTAAAGCAGACTTTTAGAAGAACGTTTTCGTGAGTTCTTTTGTGGCGCAAAAATTGTTGGCACTGTCTGTAACTGAATAACTCGACCAACAAGAGGTTCCGACCGTTCCCAGACTTGCCATCTTGTATGAAATATAAAAAACCTCGCAACCTTTCAAGGAACTTTTGTTAGAACTGATGTACATGTAGTACGTACACAGAAGTTTAATGAAACACAGTGAAAGCTTTCAGCCAGCAGATTAGCATTGGCAGCGTTTCAACAGCTGTCAGCCGCTAAACGTCGCGCGGAATTGCTAATCCACAGTTTACTTTTCATTATTCAGACATTCAAAATTCGACATCGGCCAGGGGAACAGTTGAAACTGCGCATCGGCATTCATTCGGGCTCATGTGTCAGTGGTGTTGTCGGTTTAAAAATGCCTCGTTACTGTCTGTTCGGAGATACTGTAAACACTGCGTCTCGAATGGAATCGAATGGAGAAGGTTGATAAATACAGCATGCACTGTACGTACTGTACCTATTTCAGCCCTTAAAATTCATTGCAGCGGAGACTGCAAAGACATATTGGATACCCTCGGAGGATACCAAATTGTGGAACGCGGATATGTTGCCATGAAGGTAACCTGCAGTTTGCAAATTTCGAAAAATTTGATTTATTTTTTGTGCACATTGCCGTGAAACGTTGTAGCAGTGCAATGAAGAAATTTTAGGGGAAGGGAGAGCAGCTTACCTACTGGGTGACAGGCGAGGACCAAAATTGGCGCAAGAAACGCATCGAAATAGAATCGGAGAAGTATCCTTCACTGAAAAAGTCACTGACTGTTGTTTAAATCGGTGGTGTTTCTGTTGTTTGGTCCTGTTTCGTGTCTTTTGTCAATGTTAAATTTTCTGTTTTTTTTGCTGTCGTACTCCATTTCTAAGATGCGCGTGGCCGAATGAAAAAGAAAGGTATCCCAATTTCACCTGACAGCTAACTGTGTGCTATAGTATGTATTTACGGCACCGTTTGCTCAGCGATTACTTTGTTTTGCTGTTTGTGAGTTGAGTGGTGCGTGTTTTGTTGTAATTTCATTTTCGGAAATGTATTCAGTTGCCACGACGCTGTAGGCTTATTGATTGTTTTACTACCAAACCGCCAAAACAATAATTACATTGTAGTGTGAGCTGTTTCTGTTGGTGTCCATAGAGACCAAACACTCTTTTAATAGTAAACGTCTTTTGCACAACTTGTCTGTGATGTCTGATCCCAAAACCGATCAGGTCTGGCAGGTGGTGGTGCTGGGTGCAGCAGGTGCTGGCAAACGTTCCTTGATTCAGCGATACCTGAGCGGCAATTCCACCGAGCTTTTGAGACCAGCTGTAATTTCGGAAGAAACCTATCCTAAAACACTGAAGATTGGCGATGAAAAAGAGATTCGAGTTGAAATGCGACACCCGCCCGTCACAGTCAGAGAACCCACAGATCTGCCTGCTGGCTTTTTCAAAAACGTTCATGGCTGCATGTTCGTTTTCTCGACTACTGATTTTAAGGTACGTACGTACTATACGTACATACTGTAGGTCAGTGGCCAGAAGTTTGTAATTTTGAAGACGCTCAACAGCGACTAATTTCTCAAAAATTAGCCCTTAAAAGCGCTCTGAGGACAAAATTAACGCAAATTAACAATTTTGACCGATTTAGTATTTCTATATCCGTCGGAAAGGGAAGTGTTTAAACATACATACCCCTCTGTACCGTATTGCAATGGTACCTATAAATACTTCAAATGATTCATTGTTTCAGTCCTTTTCCGACTTGCCAAACTGGTACGCAAAAGCCATTCAGAGCATTGAAGACGCGGCGATGGTGTTTGTCGAAAATAAAATAGACTTGATCGCTGATTCGGAACTAGACAAATCTGAAGTAGAAGCGCTAGCCAAGGAACACAGATTCAGACTTTACCGCACCTCGGCTAAAGCTGGCTACAACGTAGACGACGCGTTCGGATATCTGATTCAAAAATGCGTGCACAAATTTCCGTCTCCAAGCGAGAATAGACCGCTTTCTGCCCGACCGGATTCGGCTACGCACAGTTTGAACACACAATCTTCGTATGAGAGTGATAAGAGTGACCGTGACTGTGAGAAGTCTGAAAACGAAACCGAGGAAAAGGGGCCAGAGAGCGGTCAGCTGGAACCGTCCAAACGACGGACAGGAGGGGTGAAAGCGCCGATCAACAAGTACTCGTTGCGTGCTAAGAAGGAGCAGTGTGAAATGATGTGAACTTTATCGTATCAAAACAGAAATGCCTGATATGCCATACCGCGCGGTTAAGTAGTTTTCTGCAGTGAAATCAGACTTCCAGAGAATAAGCAAATGATGCACTATGGTAGGCACGAAAAGCAAAGCATAACACACTTTCCGTAAGTTCCTACGTATGCTGAGTACTGCCTACGCGAAAAAGATTATCGCACAAATGATGATGAAGATGACGAAGAGAAGAGGCAGTGCCAGACGACTGATTCTATCCAAATAACAGGCCTTGCGAGTGCGGCTGTGCTCCTGAAGTGCAAAATAGTGGCTATTTGTTATTGTATTTACAGTACGTACACGTACGTAATGAGCTAAACGGAAAACAACATAGAAAAACTGCCAAAGTTTAGTAAAAAGTGTAGAACTTACGACTAGCGGGTGATCGGCGTCCACATGGTCAGCGATGCTTTTTCCGCTGCAGCAGAGAACCACAAACAACTCGACCAGACTGAGGAAGGTGAGCAGCAGACATCCCAGCAGCCAGACGGCCATGCCCACAGAATTCAAAGCTGTGTGGTCCGTGACCACCGCCACCAACTACAAAAATGTGACAGCTACATAGATAGATGGAAGAAGCGAACGATTCGATACCAGAAGGAAGGCGAACGCTCCAAAGGGCAGTGCAGCGCTGAGAGCTCGGGCAATGGTCCAACTGCGATGCACCCAGACTTGCAGCCAGGAGGCAGCTATTAAGAGAATGCTGGGGATGACTACTCCAATTATGGAACTCATCGAACAACCACCGTATTCCAGCTTCAGCTCAAGACAACTGTACCGACCTGAAGAGGATGGCATCAGCTGAGTCTTCACTCTTCACTTCACAGAGTGCTATGGATGTATTACTCAGAATTTGGCGTGGTGCAAAATTAAATAGAAATAACATTGGTTTTTCTTATTCTTGTAGGATTCTTTCTTTATATTTCTCCGGAAAGGGGTTCTGGGTATGCTACGTGTACATTATCCTATCCATTCAGAAGGATAAAAAGTTTGTACCAACAGAGTAATTTCCAGTGCAGTCCTTAACCTCATGACTATTGAGTTTGTAGGGACCAGGGGACTGCGGGTCTTCCGTGACACTACTGAAGCGACGCCAGAAATACATGATGTCGTCAATGGTGTGGCTGTCTGCAACGAAAATCTTTTCAAGTGCACCTAAAGTGCGTTAAAGAGCGCGCTCACAACTGCCCAGTTTAATCAGACAGACTTTGGTGTTGCTGAACGGATAGCCCGTTGACACCTGACACTCCGTGGCAAGTGTGTACCTAAAAGTAAGACAGATTGCCTCGCAAACAGATGGTATTGCTTGGAGCAGTACATTTGGCTGTAGAGCACAAATCCGTCCGGATCTACTCTCACCAAGCGCTTGGCCGGGTCTTTGCCTTCCTCTTGGGCGTCGAAAAAGTAAGTGTCCGGTAGCCAAACGTCCACTCCTTGCGGGATGGTAAGTTTATCAGCTTCCTGCTCGCTGAACTTGAGTCGGCTGTCGAGCCAGGTTTGACGGAGGTACAGGTCGATCAGCTGTGAACAGTTGGAACGCACAATACGTTGAAAGCTGCTAAGCTACAGTACTACACTCACCCCTGTGTTTCCATCAAAAGTAGTCTGTACGATGTAAACGTTGACCGTCACCGTCACCACAGAAGCGGAGAGTAGTTTGGCATCGTCTACAAACGAGTAAGAACAATTAAGAGAGTGTTAACAAACAAGCTCAAGGTTTTACCTGGAACGGGTGGTCGAAATTTGGCGTCATAATTTTCGATCAAATCGTTAAGAATTGACGGAGCTCTGAGCAATTGGTCTCGTTTTTTGTTCACAAATTCCTCGTCAGTTTGAGCCAGAACCAAGCTGAAAACCGAACTTAGTAATTCAACCGTACTATCACCATGTATAGTGAAAGAAATTAGAGTTGTTGTTTGATTATTGCTACGCAGACTAACTAAAGTGCTCTGTTCACTTTGTTAGAATGTACGTAATTTCTAGACAAAAACTGCAGGTAGTGTAGATTTAGAATAAGCTAACCTGAATAGACAGAGGGCCCAGCAGAAGCAAGGCAGCAGCATTGAGGAGGCCATTGTCGGAGTGTGGGGAAGCAAGAGGCCTCTGCAGTAAACACTTGGGACATACATCAACTAGACACCAGCGCGGTTGGCCCGTTGCTTTCATCTGCAGATCTTTACGCAAACAACGGCCGACTCGCTAACTTCTGCTCTCGCACCCCTTTTTACGTATCGGCTTTCCTTTCACTGCTTGGCATACGAGTACACACTGTTCCAGGTGCACTGACACAAAGCAGAAGCTCAGTTGCGCCTACGTCATTGCTTGCGCACCTAGAAATCTGATGAAACGGCGCTAGGACGGAAAAAGAAATACTTTTTAGTGCTGCATAAAGAATAAGGGCGGACCGGAAAGATAAATTAGACAGGAACGTGCGTACCAGAGACTAGATCAAACGAACGAAATTGAAGTTTGAATAAAGCGCGCTTGACCTATAGCTACTACAAAATTTGCATGAAACTGCCCGTTGGTTGGACCGGCTAAATGAAATGAATGGCACCTGCACGCTGCGCTCGCTGCGGCCACTTGTTTTGTTTGGCTGTCTGTCTTGGGGTTGATCGTACTTTGAAGAATTGACCTCTGAATTTGAGACGCAGCAAAGTTCGTCCGACTGTTGACTTTTACGTTTTCCTTATTATTCTCAAGCTTCTGAAATTGAAGTGAGCTGCACCGTTGAATAAAGCATCTATCGGAGATTAGCTTAGGTAAGTATTGTTCGCTTACACAGCAGGCGACAATCATACATGTAATAGGTCATCCGCCAAAGGGGGAGGGGTTCGGAGTAGGGATGCAAATGGTATAAAAAATACCAAATACCAGATGGTATTTTGGCAAAACTGACTTTTAGGGGTCCCTAATGAGGGCGTATATCTCAGGATCTAAGCAGAGCACAGTAATGAAAATTTCAGCAATCTTTTAAGAATTTATTGATCTTTCATTTAAAAAAAGATTCACTCAAATCCGTTGAAATTTGCAGTTGCTACAGCGGTGGAAAAACTGACTATTAGGGGTCCTTAACAAAAATTTCAGTTTTATCTACCGTATTCAGTTGACTCCTAAGCCTAAGCCTAAGCCTGAGCCTAAGCATAAGCCTAAGCAAGAAAGTGATTAATTAATATAGGTACGCATAATAGAAGGACCCCTAAAAGTCAGTTGTTAAGGCAAATCTCAACGGATTTGAATGAATCTTTTTTTTAAATGAAAGATCAATAGATTCTTAAAAGATTGCTGAAATTTTCATTAATGTGCTCTGCTTAGATCCTGAGATATACGCCCTCATTAGGGACCCCTAAAAGTCAGTTAAGCCTTCAATTGTATAGCAGCCAGGGATGAGGGGAAACCGGCGTTGCGAAAAGAGGACGCCTACTGTTCAAATTATGCGATACATTTTCTCTGCGGGCGGAAGAAAAACCACGTATTGTTAGAAGAAACTCGCTTTGGGAGGGACGATCTCTTGACAACAGTAATGAAATGAATGTTATTATGTATTTCGCTCAATGTGTTTCAGTTTTCTTGCTTAATCTTCGCTTTCAATAATCTTGATACGGCAGTGAGCGGTCACGAGCAGCCAAAATCGGTTCGCCGTATAATAGTTTTTCGGGAGGGTAATCGAATTTCGTCGGTCACCCTCACGAGATTTTGTTGCAGCGCATGGCCACGCTCTGCCAGCGGCCGGCCGCGGAGTAGTAGCAGAGTACCCATGATTTTTGAAATGGGCGTCGGTAAAAAGGCCTGTTTGATCCGCTTACCTCTGCCGGAAAGAGGTTGTTGTACACTACTGCCTATAGCATGCGTACACAACGTACATTGTAATGGGCGACATTTCCGGACTGGTTTTCTGTTTTTCTGTCATTGCTGTTCCACTGCCGCAGCCGCTCACTGCAGAACTTAATTTATAAAACGAAGATGTGTCGCTATACTGTAGGTAGTATATTTCTTAATAAACACACCAACTGCATACGTACGTACAGTTTGACATGCTTTTTAGCGCAACTATGTTGAAAGCAAGCGAGTTGAATGCTTGGAGCAAGAACCGCGGAAGGACTCGCACCTTTTACCAGCGAAAATCAGCTCCGCATCAGTTTGGTCCTTCCGGAGACGACGGCGCTTTCCACAAGAAGGCAAACAAACGTGCAGCCCGCAACAAACCACCGGCAGCCCCAACGAGTGGTCTGGCGGACGTGAAGGCCAAGAGAGACTGTCTGAACGCTCTGCTCTCTGACTTGCAGTTGGAAGTCGGTGACAGCAAAAAGCAGGACGCGTCCAAAAAGACCGACCCCGCTCTCGACCCTGCCTCAGTGCCGGCAGAGGCAGTGGTCGACTGGTTCAACAGTCACTTCCTCAGCTCAGAGAAAACAGCCTTCGACCTGCTGACTGAAGAGTTCAACTCGATCGAAAGCGACACCAAGTCGCTGTCCAACCCGCCGTTCCTGCGTCCCACGCGATCGGCCGGCATCCGGAAGATTCAGTCGAAAGTGTTCACAGTTAACGCCAATTACGTGCAAGGAATGAACGGGCGTCGCTACATCGCCTGCGAGGGCCCCACGCTCAGCAGTGTCTACGACTTCTGGGAGATGTGCTGGCAGGAGAACGTGTCGGCCGTGGTGATGCTGAACCAGCCGTTCGAGGAGAGATTCTCCGCTCCCGGCACCTACCCTGCCAACAGAGAGACCATTCAGTACTGGCCTATCCAGCCCGGCACACAGGACGTCCGCATGCCTTACTTGATCAGCTGTCTGTCCAGTGAGTTGAGAGCCTCGCCCAAGGACTCGGCTGTGTATGCAGAGGAAGATAGGGATAAGTTCGCTTACAGAATCACGCGACTGCGGCTGTGCGAGACTAACCCAGTGATGGGCAACTCGAAGGAAAGGGAAATCGTCCACATCTGCTTCTACAAATGGCCCGATGCTGAGGTACTGTACGTGCGTATAGTACAAGGTGTGCCCAGATTATTTTGCGGTATCAACTGCAAATTTCAACCGATTTGAATATAGTCTTTTTTGAATGAAGGACGAATAAATTTGTGAAAGTTTTTTAAAATTTTATTAAAATACTCTGCTTAGGGGCGTGCAAAAATTACGTAATGGTATTTTTGCCCATTTTGGACCTGCCCCCCCCCCCCCGAAATTTCAATTTTTTGAAGAATTGACATCTGTATGCAGTAACAATTGATAATTTTCTTAGCTTTCTTTATTGATGAGCTACAATTACGTACAAGTACAGTATGTATAGTCTTTGTTTTACATACGTAGAAGCCATCATTGGGTGGCTTTTTATTAAAGATGAAACCAAAGTGTTTTATCATGGATTTCAGGGCTGCTGCCATATCACTTGGCTGATAAGCGATAGTCATAAACCAGAGTCCATGCGGGACCTGAAAAGTCAAGAGATTCATGGAAAAGTCAGGATATTTGGTGTCCGGTCAGGGAAACATTTGATAGCAGTAGAATCATCTCTCGCCCAAGGGCCCTGTCGTGTCAGCTTTACACACCACACTTTTGAAAATGGGACTTCTGACTTTCCACAACTGTGTACTATAACTTGAAATTTTACCCTCAGAATACCGTTTAAATGCGTTTTTCAGAGCCAATTTTTTGAAACTTCTCACCCTTTTTTAGAATGTTGAAATTATGGCCACTTCAGTGATTTCTGCACTTTAATAATACGTAATGAAGTCGGCAACCCCCTCCCCCACCGTAATAATTAGTAATCTTTTGGCGAACCCCCCTCCACCCTCATGCCATTACGTAATTTTTGCACGTCCCTAGGTATTTGCCTTCTAAGTCAAAGCAGATTTTGGCAATGAACAAGAGTGAAACGATTCCGTAGCACTTCATAATAAAACAGATTCCTATTGCTGAGGGCTAATAAGACTTTGCTGGTGAAGTAACCGAGCGTGTGCCATCAGTAAAGCCTCTTTATACGCTTGCCCTTAACAGTAGGAATCTGTTTTATTATGAAGTGCAACGGAATAATAAAAACGCTCCTGTTCATTGCCAAAATCTCTTCATTGATTTTGAGGTTAAATATCTCGGGAACCCAACAGAGTATTTTAATGAATGTTTGACTTGACCAACCTTTCAAACCTTTCATTCAAAAAAGATTGATTCAAATCGGTTGAGATTTGTTGTTGCAAGTACATTGTACAGTAAGAAATCTGCTGGGTTGTTTTTGACACAGCCTGTATATACAGTTTAGAATCTGTTTCTATTTGTACTGTACAGTTTGGCTTGCAGATCCCGTTGTCGCTGTACAAGGAGCGTCCGGATTCGTGGCAGACCATCGAACTACTCTACGACCTGATGAGCAAGCAGTTGGCCGACGCGAGCGGACCGATCGTGGTTCACTGCCACGCGGGAGTCGGTCGCACCGGCACTCTGATTCTGCTGGACCTGGCGCTGCAGCGACTGACGCTCGAACGCCGAGTCAACCTGGCCGACACCCTGCGTCTGCTGCGCTCGCAACGACAGCGCCTCGTAATGAACTCCTGGCAGTACATCTACGTCAGTCTGGCCCTGGCCGAATTCTCGCTGCGTCACAAGATGGCGCCGTTGTTGTACGAGACCGAGGAGGAGAGCAGGGGCTTGAGTGGCATGAGCTTCATCGAACTGAACAAGTGCTGGATCCAGCTGCTCGATGACATGCGCGGCACTCCTCTGCCTCAACTCCATTCCGACCAAAGGCCCGAGGAAGCCGACGAGCAGCTTTCTCTGCCTGGAATTCCCATATTTAGTGGATGAAAGTTGTGCTATAGGATGAAACGGCCTATCAATACCTGCTGTTTACATTGTAGTATGTATGTCTTTGCTCGGTTCTGGCTGTTTGCTTAGGAGAATTTGTTTCGGTTGTTCGCCGTCGTCTGCATATACCTCTCGTACAAGCATTATTTCAAGCACTATTAGTATTGGCTGTCTGTTTTGCTGTAGTCGTATGATCTACTCAGTAGGTATAAGCTTCGTATACTTCGTAACATGCGTTCCTCAAAATAGATCAACTCTATTCTCGGTTGAAGTGGTCAAGGTGTATGTAATGATGCCGCAACAAATGTTAGTTACTGACAATCAAGTTCGTCGAAGACCTTTTTAGCGTCAGAGGCTTTTAGAGTTTGGATTATGAAAACAAGTTTTGTGAAGGCTATGTACGTATGACCTGTGAACAGGAGCTTATGGGCCCGCTAATCAATCTTATAGGGGAATGGACACAAGTAGCTCCTAATAGTCTTCGTATCTGAGTATAGCAATTCTACCATGCAAACAAAGTTGGGATTACGCAAGCCGTGAAAATCGGAAAATAATTTGCAAAAATGTTGTGAGCAAATAGATAAATGAAAGAAAAAGTGCATTATTTTCAACACACATGCGACGAGCTACCTATTGCAGAAGCTTTTACTCAGTAAACAACTCAGTAAATTACCGAGTACAGAGTTTACCGAATTTTTTTCTAATTTGGTAATTCAAAATTGAAACTCGGTATTCAGTAAGTAAAATTTAATAAAATTTTTACCGGTAAGTAAAAGTACTTACTGTAATTCAAAATAACTAAGTACCGAGTAACTTTTACTCAGTAAATTTACTGGGAACAACACTGCTGGAGGCCCAAAATAGGGTTTCGGAACCCTAATTATGGTTTCAAAATCTGTAAAGAAGGTTCCCGAAATGCATTTTAACTGTATTATGTCGAATAAAAAGTGTTTTTTGCTCGTTATATAGCAAAATTAGCTTTTTTTGCACATTTTAAATAAAAAATAAGGTTTTTTGCACGTTTTAAAGCAAAAATAGGGTTTTAAACGGTATTTTTGCACTTCAGACAGGATTTTTACTTGCTTTTTAGTCCTCAAAACCCTGTTTTGAGCCCGAAAAAAGGTCGCTGAAACCCACTTTTGGACACCAAAAAAGGTCGCTGAAACCCCCTTTGGGCATAGCCCTGAAACCCTATTTTGGATCAGAAAAATTCCCCCCCCCCAGCCCAGCTACAGCTACCCAGCTACATGTATGGAATCTAGCTAAACTGAATGCATTTTCGAACTCAGCACACAAAACTGCATATAACAGTATGCTAACCACTAAGCTCTGCAGAAAAATATTTTTTTCGAACACCTTTGAGAGGCCAAAACACCCCCATACCTCCCCTAAACAGCACACTTTAGTGCGCTCATTTTGTTTGGCCAACTCATGCCTAACTTTTGATAAAAAATTAGCTTGGCAGGGCCCTTGCATAAAAAGTTATAAAGGTTTTTCGAAAAAAAAACGGAATGGCATTTTGCGGCAATTTCGTAGTTTTCGGCGAATATATTGCTAACCACCTACGATCTGGAAACGGGAGTACCAGAATATGAAAGGCCATTCGAACAGCTACAAAATCATATGTGACTCGGGATCCTAGCCTAAGAAACGAATGAAGGGTGATCGTTTGAATAGAGGGTGTCACAGCTATCAAAATGACATCAAAAATTGCTGCCGACCCAACTTTGAGGGGGTGTAGATCCGGTTCCAGGGGGTTGCTGGTGGCCGGGCATGCACCGTTGGTCTTCGACTGTACTCTATTTTAACAGATATTAATATCAGCCAGATCCGTGAGATGGCCCTGCTTGCTCCCTCAAAGCTGACTTTCTCGCAAAATACATCTTAAAAGCTAGTCTTTGCTTGACATAAAATTAACAGGAATTAACAGTTTCAGAGTTTGACAAGGCCTGGTTTGGCCGCTGCCCAACCACGCCGAAAAAATTTTAAAATTTTCCCTAACCAGATCCGAAATTTCATGGATTTTCCCTGACCATTTATTAATTACCTGACCCGTATGAACCCTGATTTTTACAATAATACCGAAATCGAAACTAACCACCAGCCAAAATAGACAAGGCAGAACTGGATAGGGTCCGATCCGATCCAACATGATCATTTCGTGACCCCATATTTTCTGGATAGGGTGACAAGTAGCTAACCCAGACTACAACGTAACCAAGAACAACTTTATTCGTTTACATACATACTATCAGTAAAAGCAAAGCAGTGTCACTCGGCAGATATAATATAATAGTTGGCGTATGTACAAGTGCTACAGTTTTGCCTGGAATCCATCGTGTATTGCACAGCAATATGAGAGAGCTAACCAACATATTACGAACAACGGTGCAATCAACTTACAGTAATAACTTACGGAAACAATGAAACAACTGAAATCAACGAAAACATGAACGAGCAGAAAGAAAAAGCGCGGAGGTTTGAGAGAGAGAGAGATCTAAGTGGCAATCCAGATATCACCGAAAGGAGTCAGCTGTCGCACCTTCACTTTACGATACTTGCACAGGTCTGAAAGATCATGTCATGAATATATCTACGAGCCGTTAGAAAAAATCGGGTAGGAGCGCGGATAGAATGTTTGACCCCCATTTTTATTCACTAATCTTAACCGCTATAGTGTGGATTTTGCTTAACCGAATCGATTCGGCACTGCGCCCAACCATTCCAGAGAAATCGGCACCCAAAGTTGAAAAAGCAAGTTTATTTGCGTAGGCCTATTTTTGACCAGTTTCCATCTTTGCCCGGGTACCGTGAGCGCAATATTAGAGCAATCCTCACCAAATCTGGAACATTTATAGAACCAATCGCGCTCTTTGATTTGCACCTAATGAAATCGGAATCGGATTACAATTGCCGATTTGACAAGCAGTTTTTTTACCTAAATTAGGACGAAACACACTTGTTCGGAAATACATACATAGTATGTTTCACTTTCCGTGCATCGAGCTGAATTTTGCACAGAATAGCCTCTTTTCATTTTTTTCCGACACCCTCAGAAAATTTCCTTCCATGGAACATCTCTAGCACTGACTGATTAGCAAATTCTCATGAAAAAAATGCGTAAAAAAGCAGTGAAGTACTTGCATTTTGATTTTTATTCAGAATTATTTTATTCGGTACATACAATGTACGTACGTAGGTAGGTAGACCTGGTATATTTTGTTGAGAGTAGTGCAAGTGCACCTACCAAGCAGCAGTTGGAATGTTTTGGCCGCTTTTATGTCAGAGCTGTCGAGCGGACACAGCTGTTCGAAGGTGATTTCTCCAGCTTCCAATGCCTGCAGCTGCTGAATCTCTCTGAACACATCAAGTTTTGGCAGTTTTAAACGTAAACTGACTGTCTGCGTGCCATACATGTAACAGGTACTAAAAAACAGGTTGGGTACTAAAAAACGCTCAATAATCGGAATTTTGTACTAAAATCGAGAAATCGCTAATTCGGCCTCAAATACAATTGTACAGTGGTTTTTTACAAATTATTTTAGCAATTTTAGTGTCTGAAATTATAAAAAATTCGATCAAAAAATTACTGGCCAGAAATAGTCTCCGGGAGTTCCGATCGGTGGGTGGGTGTGGCCTAAGTCCGGTGGGGGCTGTTACATGTACGTATGTTGTATGCTACAGTATATACGTACTGTATACTTACTTGTATATGTGACTTTTGTGCAGGTCGTACTTCTTCACAACTTCGGGCTCTCTCAGTGCGGGCAAAGGAGCTGGTGGTGGTGGGGCTGAGAACTCGCCAGTCTCTCCGTTTTCTACTAACAACAGGTGGGTGAAGGAAGCTCTTATACGCAGTGACACCAGAGAACCGTACCGATTCTCTCCAGGCGATCTCCGGCCACATCCTTGTCACCGAATATTCTAGAACTGATCTGAGTTGAATTGAAAGTGAGGCGCAACCGTTCAGAGCTTACGGTTGATCTTCTTGTAGAAGCGGCGCACTGCCGTCCAACAATATGGAACTCCCGCGACCTAAAATGGGCACACACACAAATAATAGTGCCATGCTACGATGGTCGACTGTTAACCTCAACCGAGCCAGCGTTCTTTCAGAAATTTCTTCAAAGATTATCGCATCGAATCGAAATAGCTTATGCAAGATTATTTTGAAACAAATTATTACAAATTAACCAAAAATTTTGTAATTTTACATAAGTGTTTTTAATTTATAATTTCAGTCTACCATAGGGATAGGAGCGGTATACGGTATTATACATGCGGTATTTTTATACCGTATAATACCGCATAGTTTTAAACACTGAATTATTCAGCTTTTTTCGTCGAAAAATCAGCATATTTTTGCTATTTCAGATTACAAAACACCACTTTTTTGGCAAATATTCCATTATAATTCTCCTAATTTCGTGAATTGTAAGATTTTAGTTTTTCAAAAAAACAAAAATAAAGAAATCGATCTAATAAAATAGTAAAGTAACAGATTCGATTTTGTTTGCACAATATTTATCCTTCTAGTATAATTTTTGTAGTAGGTCAATTTTTTACGATCGATTTTGTTTGTTGACTGTCGAAAGTGACTTACACTACTTTCTGACTGAAATTGTAATATTTATTGCTGTGCAGCAAAGTTTGTCTTCTACTACTCGCTCTACCTACTGTAGGGCCGAATTTTATGACACTAACAGAGTTATGTACAACAATCTTCACTATTTCTGCATATTACAACTTAACTAAGAGTATCTCGCTATTGGAGCAAGCAATACGGCACTTTTATACAGGTCCCATCCCTAGTCTACCACTGCTCCTTAGACACCAGGCTCGGCAGGCACGTACTGTAGCAGAGAAGGTATTGTAGAAAAGCTAACCGAGCGCTCCAGTTGTGCCGACGCTGTCTTTGTCTCCGCGTCTGCCGCGAGGTCGTTCCACTGATTCGTCCAGCGGTGCCTGCTCCGTCTCAAAAAGCTGAAATAAACAGAGAAACTACGCATATAGCATATGTATGTAACTGATCATCCGCCGAAGGGGGAGGGGTTGGGGGTCTGGCACCGGTCAGGGGGTCTGAGCATACATGTAACAGGGGGTCTGGGGGGTCTGTCCCCCACCCGACTTAGGCCATACCCCCCGGATGGCCCCCCCCCCCCGAGACGATTTCACCGACCCCCCCCCTCCGATTTTTCTGGCAAGTAAATTTTCGAGCAAATTTTTGCAATTTTTTACACTTTCAGACACAAAAATTGCCAAAATCGCCTGCAAAACAGCACTTTTTAGCTGTATTTCAGCCCAAATTAGCGATTTTTGGCCCCAAAATTTTGGCTCAGACCCCCCCGGCCGGCGCCAGACCCCCAACCCCCCTCCCCCCATCGGCGGATGACCTGTTACATGTATGGGTCTGAGTCCAAATTTTGGGAGGGGGATCGGACAATAAAAACGCTCAATAATCGCAATTTTTCGGCAAAAAATCGTCAAAAATCGCTAATTTGGACTGAAATACAGCTAAAAAGTGTTGTGTTCGATTCGATTCGATGTGACGGGAGAGGTCGACCAGACGGAGGGTCCATCGGTTACAGACGATTTGTGCTATCCATCGAGATTTGGGTCCGTCGAGATGTGTTACAGACGATTTTGGCATTTTTTGTCTGATGAAATTGAAAAAATCGCAAAAATTTGCTCAAAAAATTACTTGCCAGAAATTGGAGGGGAAGTCAGAAAAATTGTCTTCGGGGGGGGGGGTCTGGCCTAAGTCGGGTGGGGGCAGACCCTTGTCACATGTACGGTGTGCAGCCAAAAAATTGAGACCTGGTCAGCTGGAGGCGGTTCCACCTGTTCTCCAATCAAAGGCTCCTGCTCGGCTGGTAAAAGTGGGGACCCAGCCAGGTCGGTCGGTCTGCCCCGACGCTTCTCAGGCTCTTCAGCCTGTTCTGCCGCCGCTTCCTAAACTCTAATTCACTAACTATAAATATTCAAATCGGCTGAGATTGCAGTTGCCGCAGCAAAAAACTCTGCTGGGTTGTTTTTCGGCACACCCTTCGGCACACCCTGCATATGGCAATGGTACCGTAGTTGGTTGTACCACATACATCATACAAAGAATTCCAATAAATTTCGTATCTGTTGTATGCAGTAAGGAAGGCAGCAAACGTACCAGAGCAGGTTTCGGCGCAGGTTGGAGCTCGTCGTCAAACCAAATGTAGTCGAGGGGCTGCAGCGCCTCCTGCAAGACCGACTCGGGTATCTCGGCACGGTCATCAATCGGCGGTACGGCGTGTTCTTCAAACATTTCTTCAACGCACGCACTCATGGCTATAGAAACACTTATGTACATAGGTACAGTTACACGGTACGTAGAGTGCATACATGTAACAGGGCCGAGCCCGGGTGGGGGCAAGGGGGTCGAGGGATTTCGCCCAGAGGGAGGTCCAAAATTTCAAAAAACTCAAAACGCCTGGAAATGCGTTTTTTTATAAAGTAGGCTAAAATCGCTATTTTAAGCTGCTAAATAGCGTTTTAGAGCTAAAAACAAAGACAAAAACGACAAAAAGGGCTTTCAAAAAGACCGATTTCTCTTGAACATCAGCAGTGGAAACGCCAATTCGGTGTTCAAAGGCTTTTCAAGCGAATTTTAAGCAAAAAATTAGTTATTCCTGAGCCAGTTTGTTGGTACTGCAGCCACTACGTACTAGTGCTTGAATTTTTGGGTCGGCGATTTGGCTTTTCTAGCTAGGGGTAACCCTAAACCCCTAGTAAATGTACAGTAGGTAGAGCGACAGAACCGTACGTATTCTGGGGCGGCCGGAGTAAAGAAAGGCCAAAGAGTTTTGTTCTTGCAGTCGGAGTGTCTCGGGCACAGGCAGCAAGAGAGCCAGCTCTTCGGCATCCATAGTCTCAACGTTGCTTTGAATCTGAGCCTTTATCTCGTCTCGGCGCAGCTTCGTCGATTCGTCGCGAATCAGCAGACTGACTCGGGAGCGCCGACGACGCACCGGCTCCCGCCGCACAATGCGTTGCTGTTTCTCGTCGTCGGTCAACTCCTCCAACTGCAACTTCTTCTCGGGCGGTTGCGAACGACGGCGCTGCAAACTAACTTTTGTAGGGCCGTTCGACATACACGGGCCGCAAAAATCCGGAGGGGGTCTAGAGATCTCGGGGGGGGGGGGGGCGGAAAAAAGTAAAAAAAACGCCTATTTTGCCTGCCTTAAAAAAGGGAGCGGGAGGTTACCACCAGCGGCCGTGGGGAGATGACGTCAACACTCTCTTAGTGACCGGCACCCAGCAGCATGGCTAGGAGTGGCTGATAGTGAAAGAGAAGGACAACATCCGAGATGACGAATCACGGGGGTCGCGAAATGGACCACCAGTCTGATTGTAGGCCGTAAGGCCCACCCCGCACAGCGGATCGGACAATCCACGCAAGTGCACAGTCGGCAGGTAGCTGAGAAGCGCGGTGGTAGTCATACATGGGCCGGAAAAATGGGTTGGGGTAGTCAAAATCCGAAAATTTGGGGGTGGGCCTGCCGGTTTGGGGGGGTTGCGGCGATTTTGGTGGGTGGGGTCAGGAACAAAAGTCGGCTTCAGGTGGGTGGGTGGGGCCGTTTGGGGGGTCGAGCCCAAGTTGGGGGGTGGGCAAACCCCCCAGACCCCCCAGCCCATGTATGGTGGTAGTGTATCAGATCAGTGCGCAGTTTGAAACATTTCGGCCAATTTTTAATGCACTGTAGAGTGTGAAGTGCACCAAAACGGCTAGTAATCAATAAAAAGATTTCATGCAATCCATACTTTCTTGGCGGGTGGTGGCTCGTCTTCGATGACTTCCGGTTCCGGTTCTACTTCAGGCACCACCTGTTCTGACTCCTCAACAGGCCTCTCCTCCGCCGGTGGTTCGCTAGACTGAAACGGTCTACGAAAGTATAAAAGCTGATCCAACACAGACACAGTGAAGTCAGTTTGTGCTGTTCAAATACTTCCAAATTTTAGGCTATTTCCATTTTGATAGTTGGATTCAATAAATAAATAAATAAATAAATAAATAAATAAATGGGGCTCTGGGAACAACCGATTAACTGCAAAAGTTCAAGAACACAATAGGCATGGAACAGGTACGAAGCCCATTTGTTTCAGAAAAAACAAACCTCTTTGTCAAGGCCCATGGGTTGTTGATCGAACAGCGATTCTTCGCCTACCACCGAGGTGACAGCTAAGGCGGTGTCGTGAGAGACCTGCTGCAATAGGTTACAGATAGAAAATCCAACAAACCTACTGCAGTGAAAACGAAGATTCTATATTAGAGCATGATGCATAATGTGTCAGATTAGCTTTTTAAACGTTACTCTTTCCTATACAAACTCTCGTATGCCAATACCCCTTTCGACCGGAGCGTTTTCTCTCAGAGTATCCGACTAAGGAAATGCCAATTCTCTGAACCAAAAAGACCAGTTGATTTGGTTTGTTTTCTCTGTACAGTAAGTGTAGTGCAACGTGCAGCAAAACAAGATACCTCTGCCATCGGTCCGGGTTGTTGTTCTGCTTCTCTGAAAACAGAATTATGTATTAATTAACCAAGTACTAATAATTACACAGCAAAAATGAAAGAAACCAATCACCACATACAATGACCAGCGAAAAAATGGAAAAATGGCCTGCGGGGAAGAGAGGGGGTCCCGAAAAAAGTCCGAAGAAAGCCTATTTTGCTTTAAAAAGTGAAAATGTGGCCGGGCGAGGTGGGTACAATATTGGCCGGCGAGAGGAGGGGTAAACCGCACTCTACCCCCGGCCATGTATACCAGTCAGAATGAGCACGCTCTTTACAAAAACGAATTTGCTCAAAATTTTCAATACTACTTGACATACCGATACAACGAATCCAGCAATTCTTCGTCAGCCTGCGTAAGCGGGGGCAGCTCTTCGGTTTCCTGTAAAAATGAAATAATACCTGATGCACTTCTATTTCCTATCTACGTAGTACAGTCTGGCACTTACGCCCTTTATAGTACTGGCATATGCTACCGGTACCTACGTAGGGTTGGCACCATGTATGGTAACGGCTCCATATATGTACTAGGGGTTTGCGGCGTTTCTCCCTCCTACGTAGCTAAAAAGCCCAACCCCAACCCCCCGAGACAGTTTAGGGACATCCCCACCCCATCCGACCTAAAAATGCAAGTACTGAACTAGTAGCGGCTCCAGTACTAACAAACTGCTCTCTAGACCCATTCTTCCATTTTCGTCTGGCAGACCGTTCTTCCAAACGTGTCTGATAAATATTTCTTCCAGAGTTTGGAGGAAATTCTGCCTTTACTCAAATTGTCAAAAAAATTCTGCCATCTTTGTGGCAGAATTTTCTGTAGGAGAAGATGGCGGAAAATTCTTCCAAGCCAAGTGAATGGACATGTAATAAAATGCGCTAAGGTAACCACCTCTAGCAGCTGGTCCGCCCACAGCCAGTGATAGAAAAAGATGGATGCTTTGCGCATGTGTCGGCCGAACCGAATCTATTAAAGTGTGCGCTAGCAAATCGGCGCATATACAGCCGTTATCTGTGTGCACCTCAACCTATTCTATAGCCTCCTTAGCCAGGCTATAGCCTTCTGAGCCTACGTTCTGTTTAGGTACAGTACCTTACCTTTCGGAATTCTTGATAAGACAGCAAGAGAATTTAAACATTGTAGAATTTTCTACCAAAAGTTGCAGTAGATTCTGCCATTTTTGAAATCTGCTTATAACAATTTTGCATCACATTTGAGCGCTTTTACTGTTCAAACTGCCTTCTGAAAATTCCCATGATTAATATTGTTCTGAATTGATCAAAGCTTGCTTTACCTGCCGGAATTATTTTGCGGATTTTCGAAAGTGCACCAGCTGGCAAGAATTTTGCCACCAGGTTTGGTGTTGTGAATCGGACTACACGGAGTTGAGCGAGATGATCTGCTAGATCCCGCAGAGCAAACAGCGACGATTCAAGCGGGTAATCATGGAAGGTGTTCTGTTCTACCGAGGAGATGGGTGCTGGGAAGAGAAGTCAATGACAAGTTCGGTGTCAACAACGCCGAAGCAGCGCTGGATAGTTTGGACGAAGGTACTATTCAGTTTCTTGCAGTTTTTCTGGACTTACATGTATTCTTCATTTTATCATAGCTCAGAAAAAGATGTAAGTTGGAAATCAGGGACAATCACAGTAAATGAAACAGATCCCATGTGCGACAGCTGCTAGCTACTGTACATTCTCCAGTTTGTGAAGAAGGTTTGTTTCGTTTGGTTTTTCTGCCAAACATACGTAGTATTTTGAACAGTTTTCTTTAGGGTACTCGCAATTTGGAGGATCAATTGGTCAGTCTTTGGAGCCGGATCCTTTCATGCAGCTTTGTCTTCTCATTACTACTGACAGTGGACTCCGTCATATGTGTGTTCAAAGTACGTAGCTTCGGGAATTACTTCTAGTGCTTGCTTGGCCATGGCCACCAACCACTCTGCTTCGTGGACAACGCCTCAATCAGACAATTGCGTGGTGCTCTCTTTGCCTTCGACATACACATGCGTCTTGGGCCAAGAACTGGCCCTAGGAAAAGCAGAAAAACAATCGCGATTCAGAGTTTTAAAGGTTAGGCGTTTCTAACTGCTTTTCATATTGGGTATCTCCACTGTTCTGCTTATACGGGTTGTTTTTCATTATACTGGGTGACGAAAAAATCTCAATTAGAAATCTAGACGCTTTTGGAGCACCATCCGTATTCATTCTAACAAACTTTTCTCCTCACAGTTGATTAAGTTTTCAAACGTTTTGTAAGATGTTGGTATTTTTCATATCTTGGTTCAATAGAATATAAACGATACGGTCGATTGTGTCTTTCTTATGTGTCATTCTGTTTGTGTGATTTTAGTGTCTTGTTTTCATTGTCTGTTGAGAATAAATTCTATTAAAAATTGGAAGAAAGGTCTATCATAAAATTGGAAAAATTTTCGGCCGGAATCTGGCAGTAATTTCTTCCAAAAGTGGAAGAAAAAGTATGGGTGGCAGACTATTCAGCCATTTCTGCCGTTTTTCCAAAAAATGGAGGAATTTTCTCCTATCTGAAACAATTCTTCCATTTTTGGCAGAACTTTCTAATGGGTGACCAAAATGGAAGAACTGTCTGTCAAAAATTTGGCAGAAATTCTGCCACTGGTGGAAGACAGCGTTTAGAGAGTGACACAGAAATAACTAATTTTAAGCTTAAAATTCGCTTGAAAAGCCGTTGGAAACCGAATTTGGCTTTTGCGCTACTTGTGTTTAAGAAAAATCGGTGCTTTTGAAGCCCTTTTTATCGCTGTTTTGCTTGTTTTTAGCTCTAAAACGCTATTTGGCAGCTTAAAATAGCGATTTCTTTTCTAGCCTCCTTACTGAAACAAACGTGCTAAAAACGCATTTTCAGGCATTTTGGAGCTTTTTGAAATTTTGGACACCCTCTGGGCGAAACCCCCGACCCCCGGCCTGACGGAAAAACCCATTCTCTTCCCACGCCGACCCGGACCTGTTACATGTATGATCGGCACCATATGGTACGCCTACTGTACATACCCATGGCCACGGGTGCCGTTACCACATAAGGTACGTACCACTACCATATAGTACTGGTACAGGTACCAATGCCATAGTAAGGGTACCACCATATGGTGCCTGTATCATATGGTACCTACATTGTACTGTTCCACCGAAGTGGCCGAACGTGTGTACCATCATACGTACAATTGTACATGTAACAGGGGGCAGACATGGGCTAGCATTTCGGCTGATGGGGGTAGAATTTTCAATTCCTGAGGTGGGGCTGAGGGGGGGTAGGAGCGCCTGATGGGGGCTGAGGGGGTGGTAAGCCAAAAAGTCCGATTTTTGGCGAAAATCAGGGTTTTTTGGCTTATTTTTCATTAAAATAAGTTAAAATTAGCTATTCTGAGCTCATTTACGCCTATTCCAGGCATATTTTTATCATAATTTTCTATACAAAATTCTTCCAAAAAATTCCTGATCGGGGGTAGCGGCCGGCTGATGGGGGTAGATCAGAGCCTGATGGGGGGGGGCAACCCCCCTCAGCCCCCCCCCTTTGCCCATGTCTGACAGGGTGTCTGCCCCCCCCACCCGACCCAACCTGCCAGACACCTTCCGGCGCCCTTCGATTTTTATGGCAAGTAATTTTTTTGAGAAAATTTTTTGCGATTTTTTGGAAACTCAAACAAAAAATGCCAAAATCGTCTGTAAAACAACACTTTTTAGCGGTATTTCAGCCCAAATTAGCGATTCTAGGCGATTTTTAGCCGAAAATTGCGATTTTTGTGCGTTTTTAGTGCCCAACCCCCTCCCAAAATTTGGACTCAGACCGCCGGCCGGCGCCCGCCAACCCCCTCCTTCTTTCGGCGGATGACCTGTTACATGTATGGGTACCACATAAATGGAGCCAGTACCATAAACGGCGTTAAGTGTCCGACTGTAGTAGTAGCAAGCGGTAGTGTAGTGTGCATGGGAGTTCCAGGGCTGAGGGGAGAAATTTAAAAATCTACTAAACGCTGCCAGAAGCTGTTAGGAAAGAGAAAGAAAACTTAACCGACGAACCAGTAGTATGCAAAATCGTGCAAGCAACCTTGTGCTTTCACTTTAAAGTAAATTTCAACTGCAAAACAAGTTCTAGTAGAAGGCAGTGTTAACCTGACTTTTGAGTACTGACTAATTTCCGTAGAAAAAGCCAATGCAATTCCTCGGATGCTACTCACTATGGGCACGAAGATGGGCTAATGCCCGCAAAGCGTACAGCACGTATGTACATGTAGTTTGTTACCTCGGGCAGAAGCTGCCGCTCAAACGCCTCATGCAAAGTGATGTCTTCGCGACGTGCAGTGAAGGGAAAATCTGCATAAAACATAACATAAAGCAAGCCACCACACCACACAGACGACCAAGCGCAAGCAACTACTAGGTAAGTAAGTAAGCGAGTGAGAGACAAGCGCATTCAGCCTTACGTGTACGTACAAGGCAGCTCTCGGGCGTCCTCTTCGTCTGACGAGCGTGCCGGAAGGAAATCCTGCAAGATTTGCAGTTTACTGGTTGCCAAACAGAATCTGGCGGTGACAGGCTATGGCCTTTATAATAATATGGCCTATGGGTTTACCCTGCTCAACTTGGGCCTGACCCCTGCACACAGTTGAAACAGACCACCCATACAATTTTCGGATTTTCACCCTGAAACCCGCATTATTTTCGGACCGTATTATAGACATGACACGCTACTAAAGCAGGACAGAGTACAGTAAGTTAACTGCGAAATACTTACGAGCTCTTCGAAACTGCGGATCTGATCGCTCTGAGTGGAGCCACTGGGAGAGGCCATTCGAAGGAAAGAGTCCGCAAACAATGGATCGGGCAGGTCTATGTCACGACTAAAACATTGCTTGCTACTGTAGAGCCCAGGAAACTTCGTTACGCGGCTACACGTCTTTTCCTCGCGGACAGTTCCTCGCGCGACAGTTCCTCGCCGACTTTTCCCCGCGCGACTTTTCCTAGCTACGTCTTTTACTCGCGCGACTTTTCCTCGTAGGAATAAATATGCCGAGCGTACAGTAGGGACCGGCAACGGCGGCCAATTTTGCGCTGCGCCGCGTGCCTAATTTTCTTCGCACGTTTTCACCACATTGGTGTCGCGAGGGTCAAGATCATCTTTTTTTAAAAAATGCGGCTAGAAAAGCGCGTTCTTTTTTTATGGTTATTTGTTTTGATTATTTTAACATAACTATTCACCCAAATCGCCTTGGTATACGCTAAGCTTCGGTTGCTTTTGGCTAAAATAAGCGAAAAAACAGCGTTAGTGTGAAAAAAAGTTTACGATCTCAAAAGGTGCGCCCGACGGTATTAAAGAGGCATTGATCATCTTTCGTTTGAGCCATATTTTTCGGCATCGATGCAGCCAAAGATCCCGGAAATCTGATTGAAATTTTATATGGTTAAGCATAGGCAGAATTACTGTTGTTTGTGTATACACATACACATTTACCATACATAGAAATACACATTGTTTTTGAATGTGTATACACATACACATACACATTGAAAATTCCGATACACATTTCGATGTTTTTGCTGCAGTAATAAACTGTATATATGCTCATAAAGCCTTCAAATGGCCTAAGTAACTCGATTTCAAAGCTATCCAAGGTTTCAAGCAGCAGACATTGAGAGATTTGATATTCCTAGCATTTCTGTATAAAAATCTACGAAAAATTTGCATTTTCACCACAATACACATACACATACAAATATACACAAAAATACACATTGTTTTGTCGAATGTGTATACACAAATTACCATACACATTTATTCGAAGGTAAATGTGTATACACATACACATACACATACACAAACAGAAAACCCAATACCAAACAACAGTAGGCAGAATCGGTATTTTTTCAGAAAACGAAAGTTTGCTCTTTAACAAAGAACAAATAAAAAAGGTGCGCCGCTTAAATTTTAGTTTAGGTGTTGCTCTTGCTAAAATCACTCAGATTTAGTGTCCTATGTAGGTTCGTCAAAGATCCCGGAAATTGCGTTAAAGTTGATGAGGTCGTTAAAATTAAGGGGTATCGAATACGAACGTATTTGGGGATCCTGAGCAGCCCAAAGCCAATGGTTTTTATTTTGCTTCTTTACAATCCTTTAGTAGTTTTGCGTCTCTGCTAATCAATCTCTTAGAGGCATCGCTCATAACTTTTCGCTGTGTGTTGCATGCATATATTCGGCTGTAGATAGCAGCTGAAAGGTTGGCATTCCGTACTGTACAAAACAGATAAAACGTTTTTATTCCTACGGGGAAAAGTCGCGCTAGGAATAGTCGCGCGAGGAAAAGTCGTAGCTAGGAAAAGTCGCGCGTGGAAAAGTCGGCGAGGAACTGTCGCGCGAGGAACTGTCTGCGAGGAAAAGACGTGATACCTCGTTACGCATATTTAAAGCGACAGAAATCAACTCTGGCAACTATGCACGGTCGTACCATTACTTCCAGTCAACTGCGCACTGTACGCTACTTGAGCTCAAATCGACAACAGGTTTTTGTAAACAGCCCTAATTAGAAACACCAGTACAGTCAGGCACTTAACGCCTTTATGGTACCGGCACCATATATGGTACCCCGACGTTCGGGGCCTGTGGCGGTACCAGACATGGGCAAAGGGGGGGGGGGGCTGAGGGGGGTTGGCCCCCTCAGGCTCTGACCTACCCCCCTCAGCCGGCCGCTACCCCCCTCAAGATTTTTTGGAAGAATTTTTCATAGAAAATATGATAAAAATATGTCTGGACTAGGTGTAAATGAGCTCAGAATAGCTTATTTTAACTTATTTTAACGAATAATAAGCTAAAAAACCTTGATTTTAGCCAAAAATCGGACTTTTTGGCTTACCATGCCCTCAGCCCCCACTCAGGAATTGAAAATTCTACCCCCATCAGCCGAAATGCTAGCCCATGTCTCGGCGGTACCATATGGTACCCTACCTTCGCATTGGTACCGGTACCAGTGCCATATATGTATTATGGTACTACTCTGTTCAGATTTCGTACCATATGGTACCGGCATCCATGGCCATGGGTAGGGGTATCAATGGTGCCACTAGCATAGGTACCGGTACCATATATGGTGTCGGTTTGTACCATAAACGGCGTAAAGTGCCAGACTGTAGTACATACATTGCAGGTCGCAAAATCAAACAGGTAAAAATGTTGGCCACTTCTTGGGAGTTTTTAAGAATAAAACTTACGCATTTAACAGTTTGACTGGAAGGTCCAGAGCAGCACTTCGCTTCGGCTTGACCAGCTTCTGATAAAGAGCCACCACATCATCTGAAAACCTAACTTAAATGGGTCAGCCGAGCGGCGATTTGACAAACCAAAACAGACCGAACAAAAAGCTGATCTGGTAGGAGCAAATGATGCAGACGCCATACATCAGCTGGCTGAGTAGGTACAAGGAAAACTTTGACCGTCCGGGCTGCGTTGCCCCCGATGGTAAGTACTGGACCAGCTCTTTGCTGGAAACACACCAGTCTTATTAATTCTAGCAGACATACAGTACTCCCCGACCCATACATGGGCCGGAAAAATGGGTTGGGGGTAGTCAAAATCCGAAAATTTGGGGGTGGGCCTGCCGGTTTGGGGGGGGGGTCGCTGCGTTTTTGGTGGGTGGGGTCAGGAACAAAAGTCGGCTTCAGGTGGGTGGGTGGGGTCGTTTGGGGGGGTCGAGCCCAAGTTGGGGGGTGGGCAAACCCCCCCAGACCCCCCCCGGCCCATGTATGCTCCGACCGACAGTGTTGTGTTAAGCATGGCACAGAGATACATATCATACGCATACATTTAACAGGTCCCGGCCGACCCGGGGAGGGGGTTTTCGGTCAGGTGGAGGTTCGAGTGGGGTTTCGCCCAGAAGGGGGTCCAAAAATTTCAAAAAGCTCCAAAACGCCTGGAAATGCGTTTTTGGCACTTTTTCTCAGTAAGGAGGCTAAAATTCGCTATTTTAAGCAGCTAAATAGCGTTTTAGAGCTAAAAACAAGCAAAAAACGATAAAAAGGGCTTCCAAAAGCACCGATATCTCTTAAACATCAGCAGTGGAAACGGCTAATTCGGTTTCCAAAGGCTTTTCAAGCGAATGTTATGCTAAAAATTTGTTATTTCTGAGCCAGCGTGTTAGTACTGGAGCTGCTACTATGTACTGTAGTACTTGCATTTTTGGGTCGGGGGTGCCTAAACATCTCTCGGGGGAGGGTGAGGGGGTCTGGGCTTTCTAGCTACGGGGGTAACCCCAAAAGCCCCTAGTACATGTATGATCATGCGTGTGCAAAAGGTTTTGGGCCTGAAATACAGCAACAGTCAGTACCGGTCTAGTACAGATACGGAGAAAGAGGGGCTGCGGTGGGTTGACCCTGCTCAAGCTCTGACCTACACCCATCAGGTCACCGCTACCCGCATTCTCAGTAAGGATCACGTATAGAAAATTATGATAAAAGTATACCTAGATTTATTTTAACCTAGTTAAGCGAAAAATAAGTGTGAAAACTTTGATGTTAACAAAAAACCAAACTTTTTTTAGCTTACCATTCCCCCTCCGCCGCCGCTACTCCCCCTCAGGATGAGAAAAGTTACCACTCGCTCAATCGAAATGCTAGCCCATGTCCGGTCTAGGAGAATACAAATTGGCCAGAAATCACCAATTTTTAGCTTAAAATGCCCGTTCGTAACGGGAATTTAGTGTTTCCGGTGCTAAATTGTCTATGTTGCAGTAAAACCCCGCGGAGTTCTCCTGCAATTGGCCGGCGAGAGAGAGAGTTAAACCCTCAGCCCATGTATGATAGGAACCCTCCCTGGAGGCAGGCGGGTCTCCCCCTCCTAGGCCCGGACCTGATACAGGCACATACGTACAGTGGCGTATACAGGGGTGTAGGCTGGGTACACCCCCTTTGCGTTGGAGGTAGATAGGAAGAAGTCCGTCAAACATGAGAAACTAATGAATTACATACGTACTAAAACTGGCTATTTTATGTTCAGAATGCCTTTTAAATGCGCTAAGGAATGTTAAATTTTCAAAATTTTCAAGCGAGAGTACTAAAGCTTATAATTCCTCTTACCTTTATGCTTAGAAATGCCTTTTAAACGCGTTTTTGAAGGCAAAATTTGCTGAAATTTCTTACCTTGGTTAGGCCGCGGCTCAACCAGGCACTTTCAAAATTTTACACCCCCTTTGCAAAAACCTGGATACGCCACTGCATACGTATACGGTAGATCTGTATGCTAGAACGCAAACAACAAGCGCACCAGACAGCAACGACATCAACGGCTAGAAACTCGCGCTTGTTTGGCTTCCTGCGTGAGTGAATTGTCGCTGCCTTCCTGAACAACCAAAAGTCATACGTGTAGACTTGCAGACAACCCACCACTCACCATATCAGCGCGAACTTTCCGCCCTTCCGACTGAGGATTTCGAATGAGTAAAACATGCTGAGTGAGTGTTTAGAACTTCAGCTCAGCTCATGAGATCGGCTTGAGAAAACGCCCACTAATCTGAAGTGTTCCTGTACAAATGTTCGAAGACATGACCAAAGATATTTGTGTCCAGACATACAGGTTGATAAAAATGGGAATTCACTCCCAGCTTCAGCTTGAGAAAACAGATTTTCGGCTTTCAGTGTCATTTGAGGAGGTTATCTTCTTGTAACACACCACGTGCCATTTGGGTGTGACAGCTTGCTCACATGACATGTCATGCGTTTTTTTTAAGAGTCTTAAAAACTTGCCTCACAACTCTCAAAAATTCATGACATGTCATCAAAATATTGGTCTCAATTCGGAGGGCTCCATGACAGCTGTCATAATTTGCATGACATGTAATAATTGAGAATGACAACCAATGATAGCTTCTTGCTGTCATCTGGTTTGAGAGTTGTCTTACCAATTTTTTGCCGCATTTTGACGTCGATTAGGAAAAAGAACATACGCTCTTCAATCTGCTTGTTTGATGTTGTTTATCAATGGTAATAAACTAGCGTTGAGTAGGAGGAATAAAAGGTTCTTTCCACTAAAAGACGAATTTGCAAAAAATATTTCTTTGTCTTTGTTTGTCTTTTTCATTCAGCTAAAATCGCTGTTGTTAGCTTTAAATAGCTTTGATAATCTGATAACTTACTTCATACATGTAACAGATCATCCGCCGAAGGGGGAGGGGGTTTGGGGGTCTGGCGCCGGCTGGGGGTCTGAGCCCAAATTTTGGGAGGGGAATTGAGCACTAAAGAACGCTCACAAATCGCAATTTGCGAGCTAAAAATGATTAAAAATCACTAATTTGGGCTGAAATACAGCTAAAAAGTGCCGGTTTGCAGGCGATTTTGGCAATTTTTGTGTCTGAAATTGCCAAAAATGGCAAAAATTTTCTCAAAAAATTACTTGCCAGAAAATTGGAGGGGGAGTCGGAAAAATCGTCTCCTGGGGGCGTCTGGCCTAAGCCGGGTGGGGGGGGCCGACCCCCAGACCCCCTGTTACATTTATCACTTAACTTGCTTGCGGTAGACCTAATTGTACCATGTCTTTTTGGGGTGGGCGAGAAACTAAGTCTGCTTGAGGTTGATGCATGCGGTAGGTTGGGATTGGCAGAGGGTCTAACCGAAATTATACGGAATAAAGGAATAAAACACCTTTACCATGTTCTCCTTTCGGGTTAGGTGTAGCTGGGGGGAGAAAAATCAGGGAAGGTCAGAAATGGATTATACATTAATTAATTAACTTTCTTATGACTCCGGAACTCCGGAACGTGCCCTATACTGACGCGCGCCCCTAGGGGTATTTTTATATTTGGCAAAACAGGCCCCCCCCGGTCGTGTCCTGTACTGATGCATCTCTAGGGGTATTTTTATATTTCGAAAACAGGCCCTCCGGAGCGTGCCCATACTGATGCGTCCCCTAGGGGGTATTTTTATGTTTTTAAAACAGACCCTCTGGAGCGTTCCCTATACTGATGCATCCCCTAGGGGTATTTTTATGTTTTTAAAACAGGCCCTCCGGAGCGTGCCTATACTGATGCGTCCCCCTAGGGGTATTTTTATATTTGGAAAACAGGCCATCCGGAGCGTGCCTATACTGATGCGTCTCTGGGGGTACTTTTATATTTGGCAAAACAGGCCCCCCGGGGCGTGCTCTATGCTGATTTAGTGATCATTAGACTCGTCAGGCAAAGGGTTTTCAAATGATATATGACATGACCACTTTGGACGATTTTGAAATGTTGGAATTTTGCCAAAAAAATTTTCGATAATTAATATTTATCGACGGAATTCGTTAATTTATAATTAATTATGATCATTAAACACATTAATTTCTGTTTGGGATCGGTTCCTGATTTTTCCCCCTAGCTACACCTGATCCCTACTTTCTTTCCTACTCAATCGCTTTAGATACCAAAGGAGATATGCTCGATAAAGATAGCCATTGCCTTAAAATATATCTACAGAGTGCAAGCCGACAAGTCCTTGTTTGGAAGAGGCAGAAAAATCGAAACGCACGATTACCTGAAATATGTAGTTGAAATAATTTAGATACAGTATGCGGATTACGTGATTCAGGCAATTTCTATCGATCAAAATACTATGTACATGACATGTCATGCCTACCATGACAACTCTCAATCTGGTTCTGCAAATGCTCATTTATGACAGCTGTCATATTTTCCATGACATGTCATCACCCAATTATGACATCAGACACTTTATGACACCTTGATTTGTGAGTACTCTTAAAAAACTGGACTCACATGTCATGCAAATTTTTGTATGAGTCTCAAAACACAGGTGACATGTCATAATTCGGTGTGTTACAAGAAGTTATGCGCATGTTGTGTTAACAAATTAAGCAAAATTGTGATAGACAAACACAAAATTCCCAGGAAAGCGAAACCCCGGACAGATAAATGAGCCACCCTGTATTATACTGCATTACCTACATGTGTAAGTGTTGCTGAACTCGTTCCTGTGCATACCATATAATGATACGTCTCTAGGGGCTCTATTATGTTTGAAAAGAAAAAGACAGTGCGTACTGTATGCGGATGGATATCTAGAGGGCCTGTTTTCCAAATATAAAAATACCCCTAGTGGAATGCATCAGTATCGGCACGCTCCGGAGGGCCTGTTTTAAAAACATAAAAATATATATACGACTGCAGAACGTGCCCTATACTGATGCGCACCCCTAGGGGTATTTTTATATTTGGAAAACAGGCCATACGAAGCGTGCCTATACTGTTGCGTCCCATTAGGGGTACATGTATTTTTACATTTGGAAAACAGGCCCTCCGGAGCGTCCCTGTACTGATGCGTCCCCGTAGGGATATTTTTATATTTGGAAAACAGGCCATCCAGAGCGTGCCTATACCTACTGATGCGTCTCTAGGGGTACTTTTATATTTGGCAAAACAGGCCCCCCATGGGGCCTGCCCTATGCTGATGAGTGATCATTTGACTCGCCAGGCAAAGGGCTTTCAAACGATATATGACACGACCATTTTGGACGATTTTGAAATTTTGGAATTTTGCCAAAAAATTATCGATAATCGATATTTGTCGATATAATTCGTTAATTTATAATTAATTATGATCATTAAACACATTAATTTCTGTTTGGGATCGGTTCCTGATTCCCCCCAGCTACACCTGATCCAATAATAATAGGTACGTAGGTAGACACTCACAGAAATGAGAAAAACAATCAATCCGTTCGTCTTGTGAGGCGGAGACAGAAGGGCGTGCAAACAAGCACGCTACGTACGAACACCGGGATAAAAAGCTTTTGTAAGACGGAACAAGACAAAGAAAGCAGAACAAACAAGAAAGAGAAAAAGACGAGAGAGACAGACAAACAGAGACAAAAATACGCGCGCGCGCGACCATTCGGGCGAGAGAATGGGGACGGGGCGTTAGTTATGTAGCGATCATTCCTGATTATGATGAAAGAAAGCGCCAGATTCAAACTTGAGATGCAACACTGATCCGGTATTATCTGGTTTATAATATACACTGCGTCTGTGGTGTATTGGTGAGTATCTCGGCTCCCATGCACGCGGCGCATGACACGTAGCGGGTTCGAGTCCGTCTCGGCCCATCCTGATTGCCTCGCATGTGGCCCGTCTGGGTTATTGCTGGATTGTATCTGGTGTACATGTGCGTTGTATAAAGTTATTTTTATACACTACAAAATCTTGAATTTTTACATCCAAAACACTATCCGGCATTTTTCTTTGCGTTGCATTACTTATTTAAACACAACCTGACCACTGATTGTTCCCATACCATATTTATGTCGAAAAGCAGACGTCTGTTTAGAAAATAATTTCAATTTCAATCTACCTTGTTTGTTTGTTTTCTCGCCCTGGCCATCAGCGATTAGCTGTTGATATCAGGCCAACAGACGCACCTTTTTGTATGGCAGAGTGGGGCGTTACCTAACACAAGATGTTCTGGACATCTTGATAAGGGGAGAGTAGTAGAGGTGGGTAAGAGTAAGGCATCAGAGGTAAGGTGACTTGGAAGAAGATTTTGACTAGCTAATACATCCATAAGCTCTTCATCGACGGCAGTAAGAGGAAGCAGAGTGATAGTCCAGGTTGATGAATGGAACCAGACCATCAGCAATAGGGGCTGAAAAGCGTTATAGCCAATAAGTTGGGAAGGTGCTGATCAGGCAGGTGAACGAGTGGGAGCAAAGCCACATCAGTGAACCATTCGTTGAGTCAAGAAAGCAGCTCAACCTTTCGGTGACAGAGACTTGGGAATTATAGATGAGAAGATGCAGAAAGAAATGCATCAGTATAAGAGAAAATGAGCTGGTGCAAAAGTGCACACATACTCAGGAGGCGAGATAAGGCAAGTGTGGCCACCAGATCTTCAGCACTCTATACCATACATCAATGATGCGAATGTTGAAAGAGTCTTGCGACCCTTGCGAGAATGCTGGGACGTTAATGCAGATGGGAACTGCACACCAACCACCTCAAGAGGCACGTCCCGGATTGGATTTGATCAAATACTGAGATTCAAATAGTAAGAAGAATAGAGAACAATATAGTAATTTACGTAGAAAGAGAGAGTAATAAGTGGTTAGCCGAAAGCAGATGAGTCTCGGCGTTAGTAGTAAAGCAGCTTTGACTTGCAAGGCAAGCCAAGCCTGTCTTACTTCCCCCTCCACTGCATTGTAGCTGTGAACTCCGCATACTCAACGGAAGCGCGGTAGCAGTTCGCTAACATGACGCGAACAGAATACGCAGTGCCACCCACCAGCGGTGGCACTTTCCAAGTCTGACAAAGTCAAAATTTGCGTCATAACATTTACAGTACAGTGCACTACAAAAATTTCTTGTGCCGCAATCAAACCATATCATTTGGAATGCAACGGCGTTGTTTTGCGTTTGCGGTGTTGTCGAGTGTGAGCGTAGTGAGTGTGTCGGTGCAGTGCGTGACCACAGGAGAGTATTGGTCGCCCAGAGTGCGCGGTTTCGTGCACGTGCCCGAGGGGAATTGCGAGGGGCTGGCTTGTCTGTGGCGCGAGCTGGGCTCCGAAGAGCAATGGCCGAAAGCGTGTGCCACCACGCAGGAGACTGTGGATCGATTGTGCAAGGAGAAGGATCGCTGTGTAGACTCCTATGACAAGAAACACGGACGACCGGCTCGCAACTGCTGCTGCTCCGCGCCCGACTTCTGCAACAACCGCAACGTGAGCGCTCACAAGACTGCCAAAGCACCTCGGTCTATCCAGCCCTACTGACACTCATTGTCCTACTCGACCGATTTGTACTGATTTTTGATTCTCTGCCTTTCTTAACGTATTTCTGAAATGCCAATTTAACATTCTATCTCTTGTTCATGCTCACGAAGATGTACAATGGAAAAATATTAGAAATTACCCTTCTTCTGCAAGAGCTAAGGTCGACGAACACCGTAAGCTTTGCGAACAAAAAGCTTGTGTTCAGCTTAGTTTTGTATCGCTGTGGATATATTGACGCACACTTTTCAAGATATTCAGGGGCGGAACGAGGGTTAACTCTAACCCAGGGTTAAATAAAACCGCTACCGGAGTTTTCTACGTATAAGACCCGGTCTTATAACCGGAAAATGCCTAAATTTGGGGTCACATTTTTGCACCAGTTATAAGACCCGGGTGGAAAATCCATATTTTACAATTAAAACTTGATGTTCTGCATTAAAAGCATGAAATACACTGGTTTTGATCTTGGCAGCAACTGACTGTACCTTTAAGTCGGAATAGTTGAGTTTTGAGCAAGTTCTAGAAACTTAGGCAACTTAGAAGCTCCAATATGCTTACAGCAGCTATCTAAACCTATCAAATCAAACATTTTGCCAAGTTTATGCAGGTTTTGGAACGATTCATGAACAATCTGAGTACAAACACTCCATATTTATTAGTTATTTAGCAAAATTATCATTTCGTAAATAAGCCATGGGCTTATTTTTGGTTTCAACATTTTGTGTCTGGAGGGCGTAAATTGGCAGTTTTGGCATGCAAAATGCGTGAAAGCAAGCAAAAGATTACGAAAAACAAGTAAATTCAGGGAAAATCGAAACAGTATGAATGAATGAATGAATGAATGAATGAATGAATGTTTATTGATTTTAACAAAGAAACAAAGAATAAACTGTTACAATGTAGAATAACCAGAATACCGTAGCATGCCACTAGATGACAGGAGGGCTGGGCCGATCGACAGGCTCAAGGGCCCTCTCCCTCAAAAAACTTGATAGATCCAATTTAGTACGAAAGTTTTTGTAAAGTGTAAAATGTAAAATGCAATGCTGTTTGCACGATCACAATTCATTGACAAACAGCATTCAACGATTGTATTTACATGTACGTACCTCTCTTTTATTGCATTTACTGGAAAAGGCGGGAAAATGTAGTTTCCATAAATTAGGGCATGGACATATTTTTGGATTCATTGAGGAGGGAGGGTAAAAAGTGCCAAAGCCAAAAACAAGACCTTCAGCCTATTTACGGAAAAACCCGGTAATGCGCCGCTGTACACTATATGTAGTGAATTATTCCACCAGAAAAGCAAATCGAAATTGCACAGATCCATTTCACATTTCACTAGTTTCTGCACAAAATAAATTTTACAAAGTGCTTCCGAACATGCGAGCTTGTCATCATGAGAAGGTAAGGGTTTAGGCCAGAAAAAATGGTCATTTGTGCCATGAACGAGTGAGCCTCTTCCTCTTGTATGCGGTGATGCACCAGCAATAAAGTACAGACCATAACTTAGCATACACGCAAATATGGCAAAACTGCACAACAATAGCCGAAGCTCACGATTTCTTGCCTGCTGTTGTGACTGCGTATTGACTGAAGCAGCCACCGAACTTCGCTGCTTGTAAAGGGTCACTCCAATAATAGCATAGAACGCAGTGATTATCACTGTGAAGGAGCAATTCACAATCACCACGCTAATACCGTATACCGATTCCTGAAATTATGAGTTCAATGAAATTTTTTAACTGCTAACAAGCTTTTCGGTCTAGAACAACTCGCCTCCACCGATTCATTGATGGACCGCTCACCAGTGGCGTATCCAGGATTTTGGAAAGGGGGGGTGTAAAATTTTGAAAGTGCCTGGTTGGGCCGCTGCCCAACCAGGGTAAGAAAATTTAGCAAAATTAGCCTTCAAAGACGCGTTTAAAACGCATTCCGAGCTTAAAATTAACAGAAATTACAAGTTTTAGTAGTTTATAATGGCCTGGTTGGGCTTCTGCCCGACCAGGGCGAGAAAATTTTGAAAATTTGGCCTTCAAAACCGCATTTAGAAGGCATTCTGAGCACAAAATAGACAGTTTTAGTACATAATTCATTAATTTCTTATGTTTTTGACAGACTTATTCTTCCTACCTCCACCGCAAAGGGGGGGTGTACACACCCTACACCCCCCTGGATACGCCACTGCCGCTCACCATGGACAACTTCTCAACGGACCACTCACCATGGACAACTGGTCACTGGACAACTTATCGATAGACAACTTGTCACTGGACAACTCACGATGGACAACTCGTCGCAGGAACAACTTCTCGATGGACAAGTCGTAACAGGAATAACTTCTCGATGGACAACTTGTCACTGGACAACTCACGATGGACAACTCGTCAAAGGAACAACTTCTCGATGGACAAGTCGTCACTGGACAACTTCTGGAAGGACAACTCGTAACAGGAACAACTTCTCAAGGGACAACTTGTCACTGGACAACTCATGATGGACAACTCGTCACAGGAACAACTTCTCGATGGACAAGTCGTCACTGGACAACTTCTGGAAGGACAACTGGTAACAGGAACAACTTCTCGATGGACAACTTGTCACTGGACAACTCATGATGGACAACTCGTCACAGGAAAACTTCTCGATGGACAACTTGTCACTGGACAACTCACGATTGACAACTCGTCACAGGAACAACTTCTCGATGGACAATTCGTCACTGGACAACTTCTGGAAGGACAACTCGTAACAGGAACAACTTCTCGATGGACAACTTGTCACTGGACAACTCATGATGGACAACTCGTCACAGGAAAACTTCTCGATGGACAACTTGTCACTGGACAACTCACGATTGACAACTCGTCACAGGAACAACTTCTCGATGGACAATTCGTCACTGGACAACTTCTGGAAGGACAACTCGTCACAGGAACAACTTCTCGATGGACAAGTCGTCACTGGACAACTTCTGGAAGGACAACTCGTAACAGGAACAACTTCTCGATGGACAACTTGTCACTGGACAACTCACGATGGACAACTCGTCACAGGAACAACTTCTCGATGGACAAGTCGTCACTGGACAACTTCTGGAAGGACAACTCGTAACAGGAACAACTTCTCGATGGACAACTTGTCACTGGACAACTCATGATGGACAACTCGTCACAGGAACAACTTCTCAATGGACAACTTGTCACTGGACAACTCACGATGGACAACTCGTCACAGGAACAACTTCTCGATGGACAAGTCGTCACTGGACAACTTCTGGAAGGACAACTCGTAACAGGAACAACTTCTCGATGGACAACTTGTCACTGGACAACTAACGATGGACAACTCGTCACAGGAACAACTTCTCGATGGACAAGTCGTCACTGGACAACTTCTGGAAGGACAACTCGTAACAGGAACAACTTCTCGATGGACAACTTGTCACTGGACAACTCATGATGGACAACTCGTCACAGGAACAACTTCTCAATGGACAACTTGTCACTGGACAACTCACGATGGACAACTCGTCACAGGAACAACTTCTCGATGGACAACTTGTCACTGGACAACTCACGATGGACAACTCGGCACAGGAACAAAAGGAAAATCGTTAGTTTCATTAATTTCCACAACTGGCCGATTATCGGGATAATATTTCGGTATGGCGATTCGGAGTTGGCCGGAAGAGATGTGAATGAAAGCAACAAAGCACATTGAAGAAGCATCACAACTTGAAGAGCTGAAATCGTTGCAATCTGAAGGAAAATCGACAATTTAATTGATTTCCTAACTGAATCGGCCGATTCTCGGGATAGTATTTCGGCATGGCGATTCGGAGTTGGCCAAAAGAGATGTGAGTAAAAGCACAAAGCGCATTGACAGCTTGAAGAGTTGAAATCGTTGCAGTCTGACGGGAAATCGTCAATTTAATTGATTTCCACAAGTGAATCGGCCGATTCTCGGGATAGTATTTCGGCATGGCGATTCGAAGTTGGCCAGAAGAGATGTGAGTGAAAGTACAAAGCACATTGAACAAGTATCACAGCTTGAAGAGTTGAAATCGTTGCAATCTGAATGGAAATCGACAATTTAATTGATTTCCTAACTGAATCGGCCGATTCTTGGGATAGTATTTCGGCATGGCGATTCGGAGTTGACCAAAAGAGGTGTGAGTGAAAGTACAAAACATATTGATGAAAATCACAGCCTGAAAACGTTCTGCCAATTGCACAAAATTCAGCGCCCACAGCGTTATCTGCCGGTGCGAAAGAAACCGAATTGCCATTTAGGGGAGAAGTAAGTATATCCCTCAAAATAGTACAATTATAGTACACAAAAATAGTACAGGCAAAAAATAGTACAAGATGAGGATTTGATTGGAGCACTCTGAAAAGGTAGAAATCAGGTCGGTGGAAAGTGTTATTTCGTGTCAAAAAACGGATTTTTGGCCAAACATTAACTTGATATTGATGTAGATGGTTGTTCCTGGAATTCCTGACTATTTTAAGGTTAAGAGCCATATTTTTTAAGAACGGGGCAGGTCCCCTTATAAGGGCGGAACATGAAATTTTCTGACCTATACTTTTTATGTGATGAATCAATAGGTCTTTAGTAGAAAACACCACCACTGTGGTATTTTTGCTCTGCGATACAGCTACTGTTATTTTAATATATTGATATTAAAATAAAACTATTATTAATAGTGCCATTTTAATAGTATTAAATCTATATTAATATTAAAATAGAGGGCCTACTATTATATTAAATTAAATTAAAAATACAAAGAGGGGCTGAATATTAAAATTTATTTTTAATAGTATTTTAATAGCATTTTAATAGTTTGACCTTGCTTGACAATGAAGGAGTACCAACAATACTAGAATTTAAATCAGAATTTTACCTCAGAAAATGATAAAAATTGAAGGCGTCTGACAGCCCTCTGAATCTCGAATCTTGGAAGCTGTGGAACTTTTCTCAGTAATAGGCATGAATGACAAAAGGACCTTAATCTACTCAATAACCTATGTAACAGTCTTTTCCTGTCAAAAATGTATCTATAACTACGTATGCATCAATATTTTCTTTCAAATTTTAATGCCTAGGTTCTGTTCGAATGCAATTTCGAATATCTTAACAGGTCAACTGCGGAAGGGGGACGGGGTTGGTGGGTCCGGGGGATCCGGGGGGTCTGGCCTAGCTCGAGTGGGGGGCAGACCACCAGACTCCTCTGTTACATGTATGCTTAAAACCATGTTCAGACAAAGTCATTTTAAAAAGAATGGGCATGAATTTACAGAGAAAAATGCTTCTAAGTTGGATCTCTGATTAAATTTTCAACTTACACTAGTAATTTCAAGCAAAAGATGTTGTTTCACCAATTCGCTAAGGTGTGTCCAAAACTTTTTAAGTTCATTTTAGAATCTACTATTAAAATGCTATTAAAATACTATTAAAATTATTATTTAATAGTATTAATATTAAATCTAAATTAAAACTAACAGGGGACTATTATATTAATATTAAATTAAAATTAAAATCGGCTGATTCTATTATATTAATATTAAATTAAAATAAAATTTCACTATTAAAATAACAGTAGATACAGCTTGGGGTATTTATGGCCAAAAACGTGATTTTGGACATTTTGGACATTTTCAACTGGTTCTCCAGTGCGCAAATGCCGATCGGGGTCATATCTTCACCATAAATTAGTCTTACTATGACAACTGCACCCACAAAGTTTGGGGCTGATCGATTCTGGCCAGCGTGAATACCGTTGATTTTAGGGGTTATTTTAAAAAGTGAAAAATAATTTTTTGACGTCCCTCGCAGATTTTGGCCATACTTTCAGGGTAGATAGAACACGTTGTCCTCTACACGTTGGTGTTTTCACTTTTTCTGGCATCGGCCCCGTTTTTGAGTTATTCATGTTTTAATTTTCCGAAAAAAATTTTGCGGTATCTTTCAGAATCATTCACCATTCCGGTGTCCATGAAGCTAGAGCGTCCCGCTGTGGAGCGTTGGACGTAGAATGTGATGGGTTATCCAACGATATACACGAAATCGATCTACGACCACTCATACCAGAGTGGCACTAAGTCAAAGTTTCGATCGAAAATGACGCAAGCTCCGACCTGGTTTTCTTCAGATTTTGACACCTGCTGCCGAACTAATTAGTCAAATGGCGTAGATTCGGCCGTCAAATGATAGCTGAGATTCTTGCGATTCCGAAAATGACCATGTTTTTGCTCTAGAGTGCCTTGTTCTCACGATATGGGAATTTAAAAATATTTGCAAAGAAAATGACTGCACTTGTTATATCATCCCGTTCTGAAAGGTGACTCAAATCAATGATATGCAGGATACATAGCCGTGAAATCTGCATCACCTAATGCAGTTTTCAACACTAATTATAAAAATTACAGTGGTTTTACAATATCACCAGTCCTGAGCGACTTATTTTCTCCTGGTACCCTGGCATTCACATCCTTAGTGATTTATGAAACCGAAGCATCAAGTGCTTCCTATTAGGTGCATTTTTCTTCACTGATTCTGAATATAATCTTCTTTTGGCGCTAGGACAACTAAGGCGGTAGTTATGGACCTCTGAAGTTTCATCAACATATACACTTTTGAGAGCCATAATCTTAAAATACGTAGGTTGTGTTTCAATAGTTCTGAAGGGAATCTACCATCAATTAATAGTGTTCCTAGTCTATTTTGGCCTGCTGATTTCAGAAATGACCTTAATTTTTCTGTATAAGCTCGAGATTTTGAGATATAACACTATGTACTTATTACACTATGGTAAACTTGCATCTTGAAATTGGAAGGGTATAAAGTAAAACTAAGGTCATTTCTGAAATTAGCAGGTCAAAATAGGCCAGAAAACACTGTTTATTGATAGTAGATTACTTTCAGAAGTGCCGAAACACAGACTGTCTATTTCAAGACTGTAAACTGGAAATTGGGTAATTTTCGATCGAAACTTTGACTTGATGCCACTCTGGTATAAGTGGCCGTATATCGATTTCGCGTATATGGTTGGATAGCCCATCACATTCTACGTCCAACGCTCTACTGCGGGTCAGTCTAGCTTCATGGACGCCGGAATTGTGAATAATTCTAAAAGATACCGCAAAAATTTTTTTGGAAAATTAAAAACTCAAAAACGGGGCCGATGCCAAAAAAAGTGAAATCACCAACGTGTAGAGGACGATGTGTTCTATTTACCCTAAAAGTATGGCTCACTTCAGGTTCAGGTTCAGGCTTAGCTGGGTGCAGGTTCAGAGTTAGGATCACCCTTTAGGGTAAAATTTAATAAGGCAGTTTGCCTTGCCAGATGGGATTGAGCAGGCAATCGGTTTCTTTAAGCTCTGATTATATAAATTACTGTAACGCGGTAAACTCGTTCGTATAATCGTTATGTAATGAATGACTTTGCGTAACGTATTTCCCAGCAAACTACACGTGATAGAAATAAATTAAGCATCAGCAAAACGATTGTCAAAAATGCTTGACTTGGTGGTGAGTAAAAAAGCTGCGTAACAGTTAAAGCGGAGGGTCAACACTGAGCATTGACAGTGAACAGAGAAACTTGCACAAAAATAGGGTCCAACGAACTATTTCTCAGATAAAAACATTTAGAATACAATTTGAAAAATGCCATACGGCGGGCAGGAGAGCAAAAAACTGACTTCTTCACACTGTCGCTGAGCTCCACTGAAAGTACATCAAATCTGAATAAGAATTGTGCTAGAAATCTTTGCTAGCGAGGGAGCTTTACTGTATGTATGAATCTAAAACTCATAATAGTCAGGGTCGTGCCAATCTGGTGATCCAAAATCCCCTGACATTCCCTCGATTTTGGCGGCCCAACCAGATGCGAGGAAATTTTAAAAATTGCGTTTGAAAGGCACTCTGAGCATACAACTAACAGTTTTATTTAGTAGTTTGAAGAGGTTTGGTTTGGCCGCCCAAGCAGGGCGACAATTTTTTAAAAAATCAACCTTCAAAAACGCGTTTGAAAGGCATTCTGACCAAAACAACTGACAGGTTTAGTAGTTTGAACAGGTTGGTTGGGCCGTCCAACCAGGGCAAGAAAATTGTTGAAAAATTACCCTTCTAAAACGCACTGATATCGACTGAATTACATGCACTTTCATTGCTGCTTCTACAACCTACGGAATGCATGTTTTTATGTAGTGACGCCCGCAATTTCCGCTGATAAGTCCCAAAATCCCCTGACAAACAGGGCTACCCCATTGAAGGGCTCTGAAAAGAGCGAGGGGTGTCCTGAGCTGTCCGAAAGGCATACATGTAGTTGGGGGGAATGGGGGGTATTTCCCCCCAGGCCCGATTTTCGGAGAAAATTCCCCCCCAGCCGGATTCTGGGGGGGGGGGAATTTTTTGAAACCCTATTTTGGGTTTGTAAACCTGCAAACAGGGTTCCAGAAGCCCTGATTAGGGTTTCAGAAACCCAACTTGGGTTCCAGAGCCCTAGTTTGGGTTTCAAAAACCCTAAATAGGGTTCCGGAACCCTGTTTTGGGTTTCAAAAAACCTAAATAGGGTTCCGAAACCCTGTTTTGGGTTACTGAAACCCTAAATAGGGTTCCGGAACCCTAATTTTGATTACTGAAACCCTAATTTGGGTTTCTGAAACCCTAAATAGGGTTCCGGAACCCTAATTTGGGTTACTGAAACCCTAATTTCGGTTACTGAAACCCTAAATAGGGTTCCGGAACCCTAATTTGGGTTACTGAAACCCTAATTTCGGTTACTGAAACCCTAAATAGGGTTCCGGAACCCTATTTTGGGTTACTGAAACCCTAAATAGGGTTCCGGAACCCTAATTTGGGTTCCTGAAACCCTAAATAGGGTTACTGAAACCCTAAATTGGGTTCCAGAACCCTAATTTGGGTTTCTGGAGGGCCGAAATAGGGTTCCGGAACCCTAATTTGGGTTACTGAAACCCTAAATAGGGTTGTAGAACCCTAATTTGGGTTTCTGGAGGCCCAAAATAGGGTTCCGGAACCCTAATTTGGGTTCAAAAATCTCTAAAGAAGGTTCTAGAAATGCATTTTAACTGTATTATGTCAAAAAAGGGGTTTTTTTGCACGTTTTAAAGCAAAATTTGCTTTTTTTGCACATTTTAAATTAAAAATAAGGTTTTTTCCACGTTTTACAGCAAAAATTGCGTTTTAAACGGAATTTTTGCACTTCAGACAGGATTTTTACCCTATTTTTAGTCCTCAAAACCCTGTTTTGAGCCCAAAAAAAGGTCGCTGAAACCCACTTTTGGACACCAAAAAAAGGTCGCTGAAACCCCCTTTTGGCATAGCCCTGAAACCCTATTTTGGATCAGAAAAATTCCCCCCCAGCCGAAAACCCAGCTACATGTATGCCGAAAGGACAGTCGAACTCATAAACAAACAAACAAACAAACAAAGGAGGAAACAAACTTTAATCCCCTAACCGAATCCGAACCCTGATAGTATCGGGGAATTGAAATTATAGTTTTGATTTGATATGTCAGCGTGTAATAGTTACCCTTTCGGGTAGCACATCGTTAATGCAGTGCGTGTTTTGTAAGCGTTACTGTTATATTGCCTGTTTATGTGCAAAAGTGCTTTTTATCTAGTCTTTCTACTCTGTATTGACTCAGTGAATAAAGCCTATAGTTTTCTCAGTGAAATGCCGTTGTTGAACACATTAACCGAGACTACATTGTATCTCTTTCGCTCGAAAGGAGCATCATATTGGTTCCACAGTACTGTAGTATATTCGTGCGCGTTACTGTTGCTTAGTAAATTACAATTATAATTTTAATTATACTTTTTAGAAATTTACTATACAAGTAAATTATAATTTCAATTATATTAAGAGTCAGTCTCTGAACTGATCGAGTTTTGGCCCTTTGCCTTATTCAGACCCAAAATTGAAACTTTGGCCTAGAGAGCTGTAAGTTGGTACACTAATACATATCGATGGGTTATGTAACCACCGCAAAGGATTTCCCGATTCGACGCTCCACGCTCGAGATACAGCCGTCTGAAAATCGGCTCGCTTAACTATGGGGCAAAAATTTCGAACTTGAATTTCTTTCCTGCTAAAAACAGTTGGGACCTAGAATTTGGGGATTTTACGTAACTTTTAGAGTACTTTAAGAATTTTTGGTCGGTTTTCGATTTTGACGAAAAAATTTTTTTTCGACCCCCTTCCCGCCCCCCTAGCTCGTCTGGAACCCCCCCCCCGAGCAGGGTTTTTTTATTTCAGCCTATTGTAGCGCCATTTGTTGGCTACAGATCGGTGCCAAGCACGATAGCCCGCGACCCGGGGTTTTGGAGTAAATTGACTTCAAATGGCTGAAATCGCATTTTTTTTCAGTTTTACTATGGGACAAAATTTCGAACTTGAATTTCTTTCCTGCTAAAAACAGTTGGGACCTAGAATTTGGGGATTTTACGTAATTTTAAGAGTACTTTAAGAATTTTTGGTCGGTTTTCGATTTTGACGAAAAAAATTTTTTTCGACCCCCTTCCCGCCCCCCTAGCTCGTCTGGAACCCCCGTATGTGGTTTTTTTATTCCAGATTACTGTAGCGCCATTTGTTAGCTACAGATTGGTGCCAAGCATGATAGCCCACGGCCCGGGGTTTTGGAGTAAATTGACTCAAATGGCTGAAAATCAGCATTTTTTTTCCAGTTTTACTATTGGTCAAAATTTCGAACTTGAATTTCTTTCCTGCTAAAAACAGATGGGAACTCGAATTTGGGGATTTTACGTAACTTATATAGAACTTTAAGAAATTTTGGTCGGTTTTCGATTATGACGAAAAAAAATTTTTTCGACCCCCTTCCCGCCCCCCAGCCGTCTGGAGCTCCCTATGTGGGTAATTTTATTTCAGATTATTGTAGCGCCATTTGTTAGCTACAGATTGGTGCCAAAAGTTACGTAAAATGCCCACGGCCCGGGGTTTTGGAGTAAATTGACTACAAATGGCTGAAAATCGCAAATTTTGTCCCATAGTAAAACTGGAAAAAATCTGATTTTCAGCCATTTGAAGTCAATTTACTCCAAAACCCCGGGTCGTGGGCTATCGTGCTTGGCACCAATCTGTAGCTAACAAATGGCGCTACAATAATCTGAAATAAAAAAACCCACATATGGGGGGTTCCAGACGAGCTAGGGGGGCGGGAAGGGGGTCGAAAAAATATTTTTTCGTCATAATCGAAAACCGACCCAAAATTCTTAAAGTACTCTAAAAGTTACGTAAAACCCCCAAATTCTAGGTCCCAACTGTTATTAGAAGGAAAGAAATTCAAGTTCGAAATTTTGTTCCACAGTAAAACTGGAAAAAAATGCGATTTTCAGCCATTTGAAGTCAATTTACTCCAAAACCCCGGGCCGTGGGCTATCGTGCTTGGCACCGATCTGTAGCCAACAAATGGCGCTACAATAATCTGAAATAAAAAAACCCATATAGGGGGGGGTTCCAGACGAGCTAGGGGGGCGGGAAGGGGGTCGAAAAAAATTTTTTTCGTCAAAATCGAAAACCGACCAAAAATTCTTAAAGTACTCTAAAAGTTACGTAAAATCTCCAAATTCTAGGTCCCAACTGGTTTTAGCAGGAAAGAAATTCAAGTTCGAAATTTTTGTCCCATAGTTAAGCGAGCCGATTTTCAGACGGCTGTATCTCGAGCGTGGAGCGTCGAATCGGGAAATCCTTTGCGGTGGTTACATAACCTATCGATATGTATTAGTGTACCAACTTACAGCTCTCTAGGCCAAAGTTTCAATTTTGGGTCTGAATACTAAAACTCGATTGGTCCAGAGACTGACTCTTAAAAGTGAAATTTTGCCTTAAGTAAATTATACGTATCATTTCAATTAATTTTTTAGAAATTTACTAATACAAGTAAAATATAATTAACATGCATATCGCGAGTGGATCAGCTTAGGGACCACAAATTGGCGAAGTCAGGGGATCTAGGTTGTATTGCAATATGTTATAGTATGGGACAAAAGAAGCCATACGGTGCATGCGCTGCGCGAATCCATCCACTAGAACCAGAGATACAGTCAGCCAAAGTGGGGGTGGTCATGAAATCTTGGGTCAATTTATAATGTGCAACCATTGTCTCTTTCAACGCCTATAACTCAGCTATTTATAAGGCTAAATTTTTCATCTGTACACCATTCAAGAGCCCATTGCACGCGCTTTTAGGTAGTTGCGCCAATTTTCCACATCCTACCAGCTTACCCAGATATTGTCCAAAACGTACCAAAACCACTGAAAACGGGCACAAGACTCTTTAATGAAAATCAGTTGCCAATTAAGCCAGATTAAAAACGGCAAGTTAGGACTTCCTCCAAAGATGGCAAACACTTACCCAAAGAAAATTATGCTATTGCGGTTTCTGTACACTATAGGCGGTGGGGGGTGTTTTGCCAATTGAACATAGTCGAAAAAAATTTTTTTATCAGAAATTGAAAAAGAACACATCTGCCTTATGCAGCTTTACTCGCTAATTACGAATATGAATTCGGTTTGGCTGGATTCCTTCTGGTTCGGGAGAAATTTGCATCCAAATCCTTGAGCAGCTGTACATGTAAAGTGGTACTACTCATTAGCATGAGCAATAACCATATTGGAAAGCACTTTTTCCTATGTAACTTTTGCTGCTGATTCCGAAAATAACTGTAATTGTCCTCTATGTTGCGTATTTCTGAAGATATGGGCACTTGTTGGTTTGGCGAACAAAACAGTTGCACTTGGTATACAATGGTGGTTTGAAAGATTGCTCAATTCAGTCATATGCAGGATACAGAGTCATGAAATTGGCATCATCTAATGCAGTTTTTGCCGCTGATTACGAAAATGACATCTGTTTTTCAATCAGACTGCTCCTAACTGAGTTATTTCGTCCTGGTGCCCTGTCAGGCACATCGTATGTGATTTATTAAACAAACGCATGAAATAGTACCTATTATATGCAGTTTTCTTCGCTGATCTAGAATATGATATTGCTGTTGCGTTCGGCCCACCCAGTCACGAGTTATGGAACTCTAAACTTTCATCAACATGCATGCCTTCAGGAGCAGTAATCTTGAAATAAATAGTTAGTCTTTCAGCACTTGTGAATCGAATCATCTGTCAATAAACAAGGTATCCAACCTATCTTGAACTGCACATTTCTAAAATAAGCTTACTTCTGCTCAGAGATTCCCGATTTTTGAGATACAACCAATTGTACTTGTTACACAAGGATATTGACTGAATCTCAAAATTGGGAGCCTGTATGGCAGAAGTAAGGATATTTTTCAAATCAGCAGTTCAAAATAGGTTACAACTGTAGGCAATAGTACCTATTATATGCAGTTTTCTTCCCTGATTCAGAATATGAGCTCTGTTGCGCTAATCACATCAAGTCACGAGTTATTAACTCCTGAGTGAGTTATGTCGTCCTGATGCCCTGTCATTCATATTGTAACAGATTTATTAACCAAATGCATGAAATAGTACCAGTGGCGTATCCAGGGGGTGTAGGGTGTGTACACCCCCCCTTTGCGGTGGAGGTAGGAAGAAAAAGTCTGTCAACAATATAAGAAATTAATGAATTATGTACCGACACTGTCTATTTTGTGCTCAGAATGCCTTCTAAATGTGTTTTTGAAGGCCAAATTTTCGAGATTTTCTCGCCCTGGTCGGGCAGAAGCCCAACCAGGCAATTATAAACTACTAAAACTTGTAATTTCTGTTAATTTTAAGCTCGGAATGCGTTTTAAACGCGTTTTTGAAGGCTAATTTTGCTAAATTTTCTTACCCTGGTTGGGCAGCGGCCCAACCAGGCACTTTCAAAATTTTACACCCCCCCTTTCCAAAATCCTGGATACGCCACTGAATAGTACCTATCATATGCAGTTTTCTTCGCTGATTCAGAATATAAGATTCATTGTTGCGCTTGGGCCATCTAGTCACGAGTTATGGAACTATAATCTTTCAACAACATCCATGCTTTCAAGAGCAGTAATCTTTAAATATGTATTCAGTGTTTCAGCACTTGTGAAGCGAATCGACTATTAATAAATAGTGTATCCAACCTATTTTGAACTGCTGATTTAAAAAATAACCTTACTTCTGCCATACAGCCTCCCAATTTTGAGATTCAGTTATATCCTTGTGTAACAAGTACAATTGGTTGTATCTCAAAAAAATCGGGAATCTCTGAGCAGAAGTAAGCTTATTTTAGAAATGTGCAGTTCAAGATAGGTTGGATACCTTGTTTATTGACAGATGATTCGATTCACAAGTGCTGAAAGACTAACTATTTATTTCAAGATTACTGCTCCTGAAGGCATGCATGTTGATGAAAGTTTAGAGTTCCATAACTCGTGACTGGGTGGGCCGAACGCAACAACAATATCATATTCTAGATCAGCGAAGAAAACTGCATATAATAGGTACTATTTCATGCGTTTGTTTAATAAATCACATACGATGTGCCTGACAGGGCACCAGGACGAAATAACTCAGTTAGGAGCAGTCAGATTGAAAAACAGATGTCATTTTCGTAATCAGCATCAGTAATCAGTAATCGGCAAAAACTGCATTAGATGATGCCAATTTCATGACTCTGTATCCTGCATATGACTGAATTGAGCAATCTTTCAAACCACCATTGTATACCAAGCGCAACTGTTTTGTTCGCCAAACCAACAAGTGCCCATATCTTCAGAAATACGCAACATAGAGGACAATTACAGTTATTTTCGTTACAAAAATTTAGCCTTATAAATAGCTGAGTTATAGGCGTTGAAAGAGACAACGGTTGCACATTATAAATTGACCCAAGATTTCATGACCACCCCCACTTTGGCTGACTGTATCTCTGGTTCTAGTGGATGGATTCGCGCAGCGCATGCACCGCCTGGCTTCTTTTGTCCCATGCTATAACATATTTTAATACCATCTAGATCCCCTGACCTCGCCAATTTGTGGTCGCACCATAGTTAAGAAAGTCGATCCTCTCGCGATATGCATGTTAAATTATACAGTACAGATAAAAAAAATGTCCCATTGCTTTTTCGGCCTTCACTCAAACGTTTCGTTCTCAGTCACTTCTTTACCGATTTGGCTCAAATTTTCAGCAAAAATTAACAACATGGTTGGCTAAATATTCTGCAAGTTTAGTGCCAAAATTCCGACTCATACTGGTTTTATGACCCGAAAACTAGTAATGAGGGTGGTCCACGCAAATTTATTTTTTTTCGGTAATACAAGGAGTACAGTCCTGAAACTTGCAGGAATGATTGGTGTTGCTATTGGGCATAACATACTAAGCGGGCAGCCCTGTAGCCCAAAGGGCACTAAAATGGGGGAATTTCAAAAACATGACGAAATATGAGTTTTCTTCGTAAAACCGGCAAAATGACGATTCTAAAGATTTTCAATTTTCAAAAAACGCTGCAGGGATGGTTACTATGGTGTGGAACAGAGCTTAAATATCAGGTTCATTTATTTGTCGAACTTCCTGCTACAATCTGTGTTGATTAACAACAGATTCAGTGCTTTGATTCTAGAAGGTGCAGATTTCTTAACTATGGGATTTTCACTCATGTTTTTGAAATTCCCCCATTTTAGTGTCCTTTGAGCTACAGGGCTGCCCGCTTAGTATGTTATGCCCAATAGCAACACCAAACATTCCTGCAAGTTTCAGGACTGTACTCTTTGTATTACCGAAAAAAATTAAATTTGCGTGCACCACCCTCATTCCTAGTTTTCGGGTCATAAAACCAGTATGAGTCGGAATTTTGGCACCACACTTGCAGAATATTTAGCCAACCATGTTGTTAATTTTTGCTGAAAATTTGAGCCAAATCGGTAAAGAAGTGACTGAGAACGAAACGTTTGAGTGAAGGCCGAAAAAGCGATGGGACATTTTTTTTATCTATACTGTATATCAAATAATTTTACTTAGCAACAGTAGTACGCGCGCATGTAGACCCAACGAAGTATTTAAAAAGATTTATCGTACTTCGGCTACATGAGGAAATATGTAATACACGCCATATGGCAATATGGAATGAAGTATAAAGTGCCCAAACAGAGTTGTGTCAGCACTCCAATCTACCAGAGAGAATTTGCGGCCAGACGAACCAGCACAGATCATACACTAAAATAGAAGTAAAGTGAAAATCGCTACCGAAAGAACAGCAGAGATTATACGCCAAAATAGAAGAAATAAAGTGAAAATTGGTACCGAAAGAACAGCAGAGATCATAAACTAAAATAGAAGAAGTAAAGTGAAAATTGGTACCGGAAGAAACTTGAATTGCAGCTTGAAACTGAGGCCTAAAGTTAGGGTGGTCGGCGGATGGGGGAATGGTCCGCGTACCGAGGTGTGCAAATGTACCCCAAAATTTTGGAAATAAAATTTAGTGAAATTTAAACTACGGCCCTAGGTGGGGTTCCGAATCTTAAGAACCATTTTTCCGTACCAGGCTGGGGGTCCGAATTCGGTGGGGGTCCGGGGATCCGAATCCATATTACCCAAATTAGCTTTTGCGCGCGGGGTCAGTGCCCAACAAAAATGCAACTAAAATGCAAGTGAAATTGCCCCCGAGTATTTTGCGACTAAAACTACGGTGCGTTGCAAATGTAGTGATTGGAATGTGTTAGCAGTCTAAATTATGGTTAAACGTTGGAAACAGTGTACAATCTGAAACAGTGTGATTCAGGTGCCTTACGCCGACTTTATTGCTGCGGAGAGGTGTCATACGCCCACCAGGTGCTAAACGCCGACTGGGGTGGTGCTTTACGACGACTGACCAGGTGCGAAACGCCGACTACAACTAAGGTGCCTTACGCCGACTGAGCAGGTGCTTTACGCCGACTCAACAGTTGCGATACGCCGACTTGACTCCTAACTAACTCTTATAACCTAATAGCTGGCTGCCAATTTATTTGTGCTTATAGTACAGTACTATCTATCTAGTATTCACATATGTAGTGCTATAGGCCGCTGCAACGTAAATACCGGCCGAAAATATCTGCATATCTGGTGACAGCAGATCAGAGTCGCGAGCAACTGGGAACCTAACTTTAAACACGCCAGGTAGCAGACAAAGTTCGATTGTGAGTGAGCAATGGGGGAAACAAGCAAAATTTTCACTGGATTGGCCACGAGCAATCGTGCCATATTCTATTCCAAAACGAAGCTTATAAAAAGTGCTACAAGGTTATGAAATAAAAAAGTGCCTCTAGGGGGGTTCCAGCCGAGTTATGGCCCGCCAAAAGGTCGAAAAAATGTTTTTTTCTTCTAAAACAAAATTGGACTGCAGATTCTTAAAGTACTCCAAAAGCTACGCAAAACCCCAAATCTTTATCTTCCAAATCCAGTCGGTAGGTTAGAAATTCGAGTTTGAAATTTTGGTCCCATAGTTAAGCGGGCCGATTTTCAGAAGGCTGTATCTCGGGAGTGGAGCTTCAAATCCACTAATCCTTTGGGGCCGAAAGACAACTCGTAAGTATATATTTGTGTACCAATTTACAGCTCTCTGGGCCAAAGTTTCAATTTTGGGGTCTGAATACTGAGACTCGATCGGCTCAGACACTGACTCTTAACTGAATGTTGGCCTCTGTTGATAAAAGTCAGGTCGGCGTATCGCACCAGAAGAGTCGGCGTAAGGCACCTGGCCAGTCGGCGTAACGCACCTACAGGTTAAGACTGCTAGGTCAAGTCGGCGTAAGGCACCAAGCCAGTGGTCGTAAAGCACCACCCAGTCGGCGTAAGGTACCCCTTTAATTGGTCGGCGTATCGCACCGGTCGGCGTATCGCACTAACACCAACAGTGTAAATTGTGTTGTGTGTTTGGTTGAAAGGTTTTTTATTATGTGTCATTTTGGATAGTGAGTTGCAGGCAGATTAACTTTCAACAAGAGAATCAAGAATATGTACCGTACACATCAACTGAGTCGAAAGGGCTAAGTTATCAAAAGAGAAACATATGTTGTTCGGTTGTGTACTGCATTTGGTTTTTATGCCCCAATACCCAATACTAATTAGGACCTATAAAAATCGATAAAAATACTTGTTAAACTGAAAAACTGACCTGAAAAAATCGAAAATAGTGACCGATGATTAGGTATAGAAAGCCGTTTTTGCGTTAATAAACTAAAGGTTAAGAACGTCTTATACAGTCCGCTTTTCTAAGTAGTACACTAGTAATTAGTGCAATTTCTCTGTTCTTATCTGAGATGAACGCTTGTGGTTCAATTGAAATTTGTAAGTTTTAGTGATATAGAATGTACAGGGTGTGTCAAAAAAAACAACCCAGCAGAGTTTTTGCTGTAGCAACCGCAAATCTCAACCGATTTGAATGAATCCTGCTTTAAATGAAAGACGAATAAATTCTTGAAAGACTGGTGAAGGCCCTATTAAGATACGATGCTTAGTTCCTCAGATATTTTCCTTCAAACTCAAAACAGAGATTTTGGTAGTGAACAAGAGCGATTCCGTTGCACTTCACAACAAAACGGATTATTCCTACTGCTGAGTGGCAACAAGACTTTTACAAATGAAGTAACCAAGCATGTGTGGCACCAGAAAAACATCGTAACGTTAGCCCTGAGCAGTAGGAATCGGTTTTATTATGAAGTGCAGCAGAATAATAAAAATCGCTCTTGTTCATTGCCAAAATCTGTTTTGATTTTGAGTGCAAATATCTCAGGAACTAAGCATCGTATCTTAATAAAACCTTCACCAATCTTTCAAGAATTAATTTATCTTTCATATAAAATAGGACTCACTGAAATCGGTTGAGATTTGCGGCTGCTACAGTAAAAAATCTGCTGGGTTTAATCTCTGTTGTGCACTGCCAAAATCTCTGTTTTGATGACTTTGAAAGCAATTATCTCAGGAACTAAGCATCGCATCTTAATAAAACCTTCACCAATATTTCAAGAATTAATTTATCTTTCATATAAAATAGGACTCACTGAAATCGGTTGAGAATTGCGGCTGCTACAGTAAAAAATCTGCTGGGCTGTTTTAATCTCTGTTGTTCACTGCCAAAATTTCTGTTTTGACTTTGAGTGCAAATATCTCAGGAACTAACCAACGCATCTTAATAAGAGCTACACCAATCGTTCAAGAATTTTTTTATCTTTCATTTAAAGCAGGATTCATTCAAATCTGTAGAGATTTGCAGTTGCTACAGCAAAACATCTGCTGGGTTGTTTTTTTTTTGACACACCCTGTACAATGTATTAGTGCTGTACCCAGGGGGTGCGGGCGGGTCTGGTACACCCCTTTCCGGTGGAGTACAAAGAAAAATCCGCCGAAAATAAGAAACATTGTAATATGTACAGTAGATCATGTATGGACTAAAACTGTAAAATTTTTGCTTATTTTCACCTCCAGAACGGCTTCTAAGTGCTTGCTTAAAGGGTAATTTTTCAAAATTTCTCGCCCTAGTTGGACAATTGCCCAACGAGGCCTCTTCGAAATTTTAATCCTTGTGAAAGAAATCCTGTGTACACCACTGGAATGTACTTGTTCACTGAAGTGCAATTTTTGGCTCAGCTACGCATAAGTATTGGGTATTTTGTATTGGGTATTGGGGGTCTCAGGTGTTGCGATTGGGTATTGGGGTATTGGGTTTTTCAGGTATTGTTCGCACTCTAGTTGATGCAATCCATAGATCTAACAAGGGTGTTCCCCCACCCGACGGACGACCCCCGGATCAGAATCTCCGAGACATCTTTAAGTGCCCCAAAGTTTACCAATGGTAGCTCGCTTGATGGCCGACCGCACTAGTAAGAAACGGCAGCAAAAGGAGCCCACACCACTCCTGCGTACTGTACAGAAGCGCAAGTATGACCTGTGCGCAAGTCGAGATCAAGGAAAGCCAGCGACCGAAAAAGTCAAGCAGCGCGGACCGTACGACACAGCACGGCACAAGTCATCTAAGGAAAGTGACTCTGTGTTCTTCAAATGGAGCAGAGCCTAACAATTGCAGTCACCGTGCTTTAAAACTAACCGGCGACCGCTTTTTTTCTGTGTTGGGCACTGACGACGCGCCCGATTTTTGGCAATTTTTAGCCAAAAAATTGCGATTTTTCTCGATTTTTGAGCGTTTTTTAGTGCCCACCCTCCTCCCCCTAAATTTTGGCTCAGACCCCCCGGCCGGCGCCAGACCCCCCAACCCCCCTCCCCCCATCGGCGGATGACCTGTTAGTGTTTACATGTATGAAACAAACAAACAAGTTGTTGGTGTGTAAAATTATACCGGCAGATCGAAAGCAGAGTTAATTGTGTTTGTTACAAATTCACAATCAGAGTAGTCTTGCCATCTGTGCACCCGGCCCAATAAAATACGTTTGCGTTTATCTTAGAATCGAACGAAACCAAGCAAGCCCAACGTAAGGAGTTGAGGAGTGATAGTTTGGATTAATTGCAGAAATAATCGTGGCTGGATGAGTTGAAAGTGTTGGTTGAGTGCTGATCCAATCCAAGCATGTCGGCCGAGGAAAGCAAGCGCACGCGAGTGATTCAAGTGAGCAACATCAGTCCGACGGCCACTCGCGAGCAACTCTATCAGTTGTTTTCCTTTCTTGGTAGAATCGATGAAATCAAGGTAACTTTGATCTCTAGTTTGGTTGGATGTGTGCCCCACACACACCTGACTGACTATCGGTTGCCTTGCAAGTAAAAAAAGTGATGGTAGTGTTTTCAGTTGTACCCATCAGAGACGAATCCGTTGTACGCAACGATGCAGCAGAAGCTGTGCTACGTCAAATTTGACGACAGTGCGGCTGTGGCGTCTGCTCAGCACATGACCAACACGGTCTTCATTGACCGTGCCCTCATCTGTGTCCCCGTCCCTGGCGGTACGTTCTGTCTGTAGCCACGGATTTCTCCACATCACACAGACCGCTTGCTTTTTCTTCGAGTCACCGAAAAACGTTTTGACAAGAAAACGTGGTTTTATTAGTGAAAATGGACGTAATGGCAGCCATTTGATGTTTTTCGGGGAAAAGCGATCAGGTGTAGCTGGGGGGAATCAGGAACCGATCCCAAATAGAAAATAATGTTTTTAATTATCATAATTAATTATAAATTGACAAATCGATAAATATTGGTTATTTTTGGCAAAATTTCAAAATCGTCCAAATGTGGTCGTGTTATATATCATTTAAAATGAAAAGCCCTTGGCCTGACGAGTGTAATGATCGTTACATCAGCATGGAGCACGCTTTCGGGGGGGCCTGTTTTCCAAATATAAAAATACCCCTAGCTAGCTAGGGAACGCCTCAGTATGGGGTCCGCTTTGGAGGGTCTGTTTTCCAAACATAAAAGTACCCCTAGGGGACGCATCGGTGTAGAGCACACTCCGGAGGGCCTGTTTTCCAAATATAAAAATACCCCTCCTAGACGCATCACTATAGGGCACGGTCCGCCGGAGTCGTATAGTCATAAGGAAGTTAATAAATATGTAGTCCATTTCTGACCTTCTCTGATTCCCCCCAGCTACCCTAACCCGAAAAAGCCTAGGCAGTACTGAACGATATCTCCTTGATTAGGCCTAAAAATTTGTGCCCTATTTCGTACCAGTACTGAGGCTGCCGTCGAACTGATACCACCAGTGCCATATGCGCTGAGAAATCCCTGACTGTTGTTTGTGTATCTGTAGTAATTTGCATATTGTTTGTGATTTGAGGCAAAATTCCGGACGAAGACACAGCGCTGAAGACCGGAGGTCCGTCGTGGCCGGGCCAACGACAGTTGCCTCCCAATGTAATCAACCAGTTGCAGAACGTGGGCGACCAACACGTCGTGGTCACCATCGACCCCACCCTCAGTGCGCTCGGACTGCCCGCCTACCCCAGTCTGCCCGCCAACACCGACGCCGCTAAGATAGAAGAGATCAGACGCACCATATATGTGGGCAATTTGCCTAAGACCGTGCCCGCTGAAGAGATCTTGCAGTTCTTCAATGACAATATTGGAGAGGTCAGTGGCAGCTGCAGGTTGATCTGTTCTTAGATAGAGTTGTAAAGCTTGTTGTATGAAAACTTTTTATTTCGAAATTTTTTCCTTGCATCAAATTTAGCTTGTAGGAGATGCAAGGATGCATCAGAAGCAACTCAAATACAAAACCTGATATTTTGGTTCAAACATAGTGATACAGCCTGAGAGTCGACATTCTACCTGCAGCATTGCTCACAGAGTGGCTGCTGCCCTTCAAAACCTATTTTTAGGCTTAGAATAGAAATGAAATTGATAGAACTGCACTGCTAATGTATATCTGAGGCTAAATTCAGCAATTTCCCCACAAAATTTCCATACTCTGAATAAAATAAAAGATTTTCGAAATGGGCCTTCAAAAAGAAGTTTTTTTTTAATTCCTAACAGCACTAGTCTTGCATAACAGGGGGTCTGGAGCTCCGCCCCATCCCCCACCAGCTTGGGCCAGAACCCTGCAGGGAACGAACCCTCCCCATACTATCTATCCATCCCTTTCCGTTTTTTTGTGTGAAGCAATAAGTTTTTTTAGCTAATATTTTTAATTTTTACAATTTGAGACATCGGCTATTATTTATTTTTAACTGTATTTGAGAGCAAGTTAACTATTTTTTCCTGAATTCCGATTTTCAGTGGCGGAGCGGACTTTGGTTACGATGACAAAATTCTATTGGTAGTGAATTACGTACTGTTATGCAGGTGATGTACCTTCGAATGGCTGGCAGTGAGACGTTGCCGAGTGCGTACGCATACATAGAGTTTTCAAACCAGCACACCGTTCCCACCGCTCTGCAGAACAACGGAATCGATTTCCAAGGCCAGAAGCTGAGAGTGCAGCATTCCAGAGTGGCTATCATAAAGCCGCTAGCCAAAACTCAGGATATGGCTAAACGCGAAGTAGAAGAGGCTATGCGAAAGCAGGCCAATGCCCCGGGAATGCCTGGAAGTACTACCACCAGACAGCTCAACCTTGGCCTGGCTGCCGGTAAGTCTTCTCGTAAGCACTTAGTTAGCGGCATGCATGTAACAGGTCATCCGCCGAAGGGGGGTTGGGGTCTGGCGCCGGCCGGGGGGGTCTGAGCCAAAATTTGGGGGGGTGGTTGGGCACTTAAAAAACGCTCAGAAATCGGGAAAATCGCAATTTTTGGCTATAAATCGCCAAAAATCGCTAATTTGGCCTGAAATACAGCTAAAAAGTGCTGTTTTGCAGGCGACTTTGGCAATTTTTTGTCTGAAATTGTAAAAAATTGCAAAAATTTGCTCAAAAATTTACTTGCCAGAAAAATCGGAGGGGGGTCGGCGAAATCGTCTCGGTTGGGGGGGTCCCATCCGGGGGGTCTGGCCTAAGTCGGGTTGGGGGGGCAGACCCCTGTTACATGTATGGTTAGCTGTATACTTTCTGCTGTAATGTTCGTTGCATGATTTTGACACTGATCACATGTTTTAGAGTCGGGCTGGACGCATCGGTCAAGGTCTCCTACGTCTCCACCTCGTAGACGCCGCAGTCGCTCGCGTTCTCCTAGACGTCGCTCCAGGTAAACTGGTTTGCAAATTGGTGGTGACTGTTCTGCATAACCACTACTTTGAAATGCAGAGATCGCAGAAGACGCAGTCGCTCTCGGGATCGCGACCGGAAGAGCAGAAGAAGTCGGTCGCGAGAAAGAGAGAGACGGAGAGACAGAAGCAAGTCAGTGCAGCCGCTTCACTTCAGTGACCACTCAGTCAGCCTTCTTTTTGGTTGTAGAGACCGGAAGCGAAAGCGCTCACCTGAGCCCGAGAAGGAGAAGGAGAAGGAGAAAGAGAAAGACAAGGAGAAGGAGAGAGAGAAACGCAAACGTTCGCGCTCGCGGGACCGGAAGAGAGACAAGGATAAGGACAAAGACAAGGAAAAAGTATGTTGGTCTAAGTTGCTAGATGTACTTAGTCAAGCAGTAATATAATTACAGGAAAAACGACGTGAACGGGAAAAGGAAGAGAAACGCAGCGACAAAGATAAAGAAAAGCGAGAGTCGAGAGACAAAACGAGTCAGAAGGACAAAGATAAAGAAAGCAGCAAAGACAAGTCGGGCGCGACTGAGACAAAAGTGAAAGTCGAACCGAAGAGTCCGAAGCGCGAACTGACCACCAGCGAGGAGGATGAAATGGCACTGAGGGAGCGTTTGCTGGAAAGATTTGAAGTGAAATCTGAGAAGAAAGCCGATCAAAGCAAAGAAACGGAAAGTGTCTCCTCCTCTAACAGTCCGTCTCCGTAAGTGCTGAATCTTTCTGAACACGGACGCACCCCCTACGAATAATTGCTATTCCCAATGCGTTACTTCAAATTTAGAAATTTTTAATGATTAGTGTTTACTTGCCTTCCTTTCAAAAAAGCGTGCTATTCCAAAAAACCTGATTAGCGATCATTCTTTTTTCCGTGCAGGAGGTGACACCGATTTGTGCCTGGTGCACCAACGTTATCTTTGTATGTACAGGTGGCAGTTGCAGTGATCGCAGTAAACGCAAATCGAAGGTAAAACTGGAGGAGAACAGCGAGAAGCTCTCTGAATCAGACGAAGAAAAAAATAAAGCAAAACGCAAAAGAAAAGGCAGTATTTCTGACTCGGATTGATGAACTGTTGTGGTTTTGTCGTACTTATTTTTTGTGTCGAGGTTTAGTAAATTCACAATTATGATCTTAGCTTTTGTCGGTGTTTATCGCTTTAAATACTGCTATACGATAGCTGGTTACGATTTGCCGCAATACGCGTTATTCAAATATAAAGCGCAATACGAAAGGGCTGTTTGAGCTGAAGAAACAGTTCACTAGAATTTGCGGTAATCTTGAATTTGAATCGTACGTTTTTCTGGCGTGAGCAGCTCGTTTTCTCTGCCGGGTTTCAGAGCCATTCGACTGTTTACATAAAATGTGTAAAAGCATAGCTGTCATACAAAGGTAAAGGTTGCAGATGCTGCGTAGGTTGGGTCAGCGATTGATGTGTCGTCGTTGGGTGCAGTCTCAATGTCTGGTGTACGAAGCGCACGGTGACCCAGCCAAAGTGATATCGCTGGAAAGTAGAGAGGAGCCGGACCAAGTATCCGACAACCAAGTGCAAGTGCGTTGGATGGGCGCACCTATCAATCCGGCTGACATAAACATGATTCAAGGTGTTTATGCCATCAAACCGCAACTGCCTGCAGTGGGCGGAAACGAGGGGGTTGGTCGCGTTTTGCAGGTACGTTAGGTTGCAGAACAAACGGTACTACAGTCAGGTGCTTAACCGAATGTATGGTACTGGCGGCACCAAAGAAACATTATCGTACCACCGTTCGTAACCTGAGATGGTATGGTACCTACGATCGACCACTACACCTTGACTTGAGGTACCGGTATAATAACCCTTCCAAAGAATTGCATTATGCAATGTAGTAGCCTAGCGGTATGGTTTTAGTGGCTCAGCCCCACCCCTATCTGTCACTTTTAAATGCGTTTTTGAAGGCTGACTTTTCAAAAATTTCTCGCCCGGTCGGGCAGAAGCCCAATCAGGCCACTTTGAGCGACTAAACCTTGTACTTTCTGCCAATTTGATGCTCAGAATGCCTTTTCGACGCGGTTTTGAAGGCTAATTTTGCATTCTTACCCTGGTTGGGCAATGGCAGTGGCACTCTCAAAATTTGCAGCCCCTTTACAAAATCCTGGCTGCGCCATTGCTGACCGAGGTAACAATGGTGCTTAGTGCCAGTACAATACCATACACTGCATGCCGTTGTGAGTGCCTGACTTTGCTACAGCCGGTTGGTGTTTTGTAACAGGTCCCGGCCGACCTGGGGGCAGAGGACAGGGGCGGTGGTTTTCCGCCAGGTGGCGGTCGTGAAGGGTTTCGCCTAGAGGGAAATGCCAAAACGCCTGGAAATGTGTTTTTAGCACATTTTTCTCAGTAAGGGGCTATTTCTATCTGCCAAATAGTGTTTTAGTGCTAAAAACAAGCAAAAAACGATAAAAAGGGCTTCCAAAAACACCGATCTCTTAAACATCAGCAATAGAAACGGCAATTTCGATTTCCAAAGGCTTTTCAAGCGAATTTTGAGCTAAAAGTTTGTTATTTCTGAGCCAGCTTGTTAGTACTGGAGCTGCTACTAGTACTTGCATTTTTGGGTCGGGGGGCCTAAACTCCTGTCGGGGTGAGGGAGGGTTTGGCGTTTCTGTGTAGGTAGGGGTAACCCCTAAACCCCTAGTACATGTATGGTGTTTAGGCAGGCGCTTTGGTGGAAGACGTGTGTATCGGCGATTGGGTGCTGCCTTCTCACGCAGGCCAAGGCACCTGGCGCACTCACAGCGTATGTGCGTCAGAAGACGTAATCCCTATATCGCGAGACATTTCTCTGGCTGCCGCAGCCACTCTGCTAGTCAACCCGCCCACCGCCTACCGAATGCTCACAGACTTTCACCAGTTGCAGCCCGGTGATACGGTCATTCAGAACGGCGCTAATTCGGGCGTCGGTCGTGCCGTGATTCAGTTGGCCAGAGTAATGGCAGTAAAAACCGTCAATCTGGTGCGCAGCGGACCGAGCGCCGAAGAGACAAAAACGGAGCTGCAGAAGCTGGGCGCCGATTTTGTTTTCACAGAGGAAGAGTTCAAAGCCAACAGACAGCTGTGGAAAGAAATGGCAGCACCTAAACTGGCGCTAAACTGCGTGGGCGGAAAATCGACTTTGTATTTGGCTGCTTGTCTGGCGCCCAAAGGGAAGCTGGTGACCTACGGGGCTATGTCTAAAATGCCCCTCCAGATACCGACCGGACCTCTGATTTTCAATGATATACAGTTGCATGGATATTGGATGTCGCGGTGGTATTTTAACCGAGAGAACCGAGCCGAATCTAGACGCATGTTGGACCACCTTGCAGAGCTGATTCGAACCGAGCAGTTGAAAGAGAAACCTGTCCAACTGGTGCCGTTGGCAGATTATCAACAAGCAATCGAGAATGCTCTTGAGGGGCGGAAGACAGTTCTCGTACTGGAATGATAAAACTGTCTTTGTTGCATGTATGTATGTACAGTACCACATGCCAATGCGTGCGTAGTTGTGGTTGTTAAAGGTTTTCCTTTGTTTAGACCTTGTTGTTCTGCAGCCTGTGCGATGGTTGGTGTCCTGACGTGGTTTCCGTCTTATCTTCCGTATTTATGGTAGGTACTACTGGTTTTAATGAGATTTTTCTCTTCTCGGCTTAGGCTTTATCTAAAAGGTTAGACTGATCGAAAGTTTAAAAGTCAGACAAGTTCGACTTCGACCGCTGGGGGTAGTGTCCTATAATTTACAATTGAATATGTGATCATAAACCCCCACTCTCCCGAGAAGGCTTTTAATAAATAAATTTTAGTATGGTGTAATTTGGTTTGTTGGTTTACTAACTAACTTTGCATAAAAGATTCGCGAAAACTGTGGGGTGCTGATAAGCAGGCACAATCTAGAAAATCTGCGCGAGCTTGTTGATTGAAGTGTAGTAACTTTTCAGCAAAACGACAGACACCACCAGCTCTGTTTTTAGTTTTTTTAGTCACAAACCTGCCGAGAGAGATCGGTCGGGCGTCGTTCTCGGTTGCTCACTTGACAATTTCGTTTCCTATTGCTGAAATTGTGACGCATCTTCTCATAAGATTTGTCTACTGCCCGAAGTGTAAAATAGATTAGACCTAGATTACAAGGTCAAGGATTCCTGCTGTAGGTAGTATTATTGTGCAGGATTATATGGACAAATTATCTATTACGTTGTTGTTCTTTGATTTGATGTAAACAGTTGGACGATTTTTATAACTCTAGACCAGGGGGGGGTCGCACGACGGACTTTTCCAAAATATGATGGGCGCCACTTCGTCAAGCGCTTATAACTTTTGAAGCAAAAGGGGCAGAGGAATGGGCCTCCCAGCATTCGACGTGGTTTGCGGCGAGCTTTCAAACACAATAACTCCAGTCTTTCTACGTCTATTGGTTGGCGCGAAATTCAAATTTTACTGCTTACCAAAATTTGCGCCGATGCAACACCTGACAAACATGCGCGCCGTTCTCGCGCCCTTCAAGCTAAAGGGCCAGCTAATGGCGCGGTGCGCAGATAATTGCATGGGCAATCCAGCCCTGCAAGCCGCATTGTTCTGCGGGCTCATATGCCAGAACGGCGACCATTCAAAAATTGGGTCGAAAATGGTGCATTTTCTGACTGATTTTTCGACAGGTTTTGACACCTGTCGCCCATATACTTGCTCTAATCGCGGCGGCTCACCCACCAAACGATAGCTAACAATCTCAGGATTCCGAAACTGTACTCACACTTCCGTTTCGTACCTGTTTTATGCCTCTTTTTGCCCAGCAACTGTGCATTGGTCAGCAACCCTAAATTATAGCTCCAGAAAAACATGCAAATTTCGGAGAACTGAGGAGGAAATTTCAACATGTCTTGAATACGATTTGTAGAGCGGACAGAGAGCTTTCGATCGGTATAGTGCATGACCTCCCAGCATAAAATTTTCTTCTGAGGTCTTTTGCATTTTTGGAATTTGTCCGGTTTTTATCATCGATTTTACGGGGTATTCGGCACATAACTCTTTTGTATGAGCACGTAGGGCAATGGGTGTGCCACCAAACGATGGCCCACGTCCGTGCGCACTCGACGGTGTGCAAAATGATAGGCTGCGGTAACTGTGTGGGGTGCGCCTGGCCGAAATGTTCCGGCCGTCTGGCTTTTTCGACTATGTCTTGGCAGTTTTTCTGGTAAGCCGAACTAATGATTGAACACTGCACGTCGATTTACCCATAGAATGATTGGTTGGATGCTAAGGATTCGGAAAATGTGACTATCGTTCCGTTTCGTAGCTGTTTCACGCACTTTTACCCCGATATGCTGCCCTGGTCTAAAAACAGTCACAGCGAACACTGCGGAAATGCGCGAATTTCGGAGAACTGAGGAGGAAATTTCAACTTGTCTTGAATACGATTTGTAGGGGATAGGTTCGGTTCGTCGACTTCGGTTCGTCGACGCTCGGTTCGTCGACTTCCGTTCGTCGACGCTCCGTTCGTCGACTGTTCAGTTGGTCGACTGTTCGGTTCGTCGACGCTCCGTTCGTCGACGCTCTGTTCGTCGAATTAAAATTTATTCACTTGAGTCTGTAATCATCCGGCCGGCCTGTGATCGTCCGGCCAGTCCGTAATTGTTCGGCGTAGCGCAGGTCACTTAAATAGCTCATTGGCCAAACCAAAAATGACCGGAGGAGGTTAATGCCACCGTAATTGTTATTAACTTCACATACAAATAGGTAGAATCACTAAAACGTTGGCTGCGTCAGGAGCATAGTTGTGCTGCACGGAAATGCGGTCAACCTAAATTAATAGTGTAACTGCAGATTTCTAGGCAGCGCGTGCAGACATTTAAGGAAGGCTATGGTATGGTATGACTGCAGGCAATGCGCATTCTTAGATCACTGATGAGGCTTTGTGACCGCCTGACCGCCGTTTGAGTGACAGACTCCCGATCAAGCAGTAATTACTGGTTGTATAAACCGGCCTAGAGCTAAATACAGCAATAAGACCGCAGAACGGAACCTAGAGCAAAATAGGACAAATGCGCATAGCAAAATCAACATTAATCTACAAGAAAGCAGCCCCTTGCACATCCTTCTATAGCGACACTTCCAGTACAGTCATGTCTCGTTAATCCGGACCTCTTTAATCCGGATATTCGCCTTCCGGACACGATTAGGACAGGTCCCAATTTTCCCCCATGTTATATGACTCGTTAATCCCGGATCCGGATTCGTTAATCCGGACAGAAGATTTGGGGTCCAAACTTCGAAACTTGTATGGTGAAGTGATTCGTTAATCCAGGTTTGGTTAATTTGGACAGAATTCATGCGCGATTTTTCAATTCACGTGTGAATTTTCAATTGAAAAATGCTTTTCGTTGAGTCAGAATGTGATTATTTTTACCTTTCTAGGAGCTATAATCAGCTGAAATAAGCTTTTGGCTTTTAATTAGGAGGTACAGCTGCGGGATCCGATATGCAACTAACAAAAAGCTGTCATTTAGACCTTTGACCCGAAAAACAGTGTTTTAGCTTTGATTCGTTAAGCCGGAAATTCGCTAATCCGGACAAAATTGGCCGGTCCTAACTTGTCCGGATTAACGAGACATGACTGTACACCGTCAGGGTTTCGTTTGTACACTACATAGACATACGTACATTGTAGCCCTCATGGACGAACGCCGTTGCGTTGCGCTCCGTTAGCACAGTCTCCATAGCGCACTTCCCTCTGGTGACTTAGTGAATGACTGCAGTCGATGGCCGCTAATTCATGGCCAGCCGTTTGCCTCCGGTCATTTATGGTTTGGCCAATGAGCTATTAAGTGACCCGCGCTACGCCGGACAATTACAGGCCGGCCGGACGACTACAGGCCAAGTGAATAAATTTTAATTCGACGAACAGAGCGTCGACGAACCGAGCGTCAACGAACCGAACAGTCGACCAACCGAACAGTCGACGAACGAAGCGTCGGCGAACGGAAGTCGACGAACGGAGCGTCGACGAACCGAAGTCGACGAACCGAACCCAACCCGATTTGTAGAGCGGACTGAGAGCTTTCGATCGGTATAGTGCATGACCTCCCAGCATAAAATTTTCTTCTGAGGTCTTTTGCATTTTTGGAAGTTGTCCGGTTTTTATCATCGATTTTACGGGGTATTCGACACATAACTCTTTTGTATGAGCACTTAGGGCAATGGGTGAGTAGTACAGGGCGTGAGACTGGGGGGCCACCTACGCAATTTACCTCCTGTGATTCTGGCACGTTAATTTTGAGTGCCAGACTGCGGTTTCTGCGGTCTGCGGTTTCTGCGTCGGCCGAAACGGCCAGCTGAGCTGCGGCTTAGGTGCGCTGTTTAAAGATTTTTTATCGATTGATGAAATAAAGCGGAGTTACCGGGAACTGCCGCCCATGGTGAGTAGCCAATCGAATTAGTTATGGTTTTCCGTTCAACTATTCTAATTTAAAGTCGAATCGGAGTGTTGATTCGATTTGCAACAGTGTCTTTCTGAAACTGTTCACGCAAAATGTCCCACGCCCTTTTGGCAGTGTCGACTTCTGGCTTGACAATCAAATACTGTATGTTCTCCTCCACCATCTGATTGATGAAAAACTTAGCTTTGGCAGCGCGCAGATGAAAGTCCTTTCGCTCCTTCTGTTGAGCATCGAATTCCTTTCTCTGTGCCACAGTCGGTTCTGCAGGTAAAGGATCAGGTTCAGGCAGTTCAATCTCAATTTCTTGAATAATGTCCCACTGGTCGTGTGACACGGAGCACCGGTACCGATATGAAGGCATGGCTGGGCAGGGCGGAAGTGTATTTCACAAATGTTTGGAATCTGGCAAGCAGATACAAAAAAACCATGGAAGCTGACAAGCACAAATAAAAACCGCAGGCACTATAAAGAGGCAAAGTACAGCTGCGGAGCAAGTGTGGGTGGCAGAAGCTGGGGAGCAAAGAAAAGAAAACATAGAGGCGGCGGCTAAATTTATGCTAGAGCACGCGCGCCTTTGTACTCTGAAAAAAGCACCTCGGCGGTAAGGTGTATTTCACATTTACTCGCAAGCGGCAAATTAAAAACGCAGGCGCATTAAACTCGAACATCACGTCATCAACTAGACAAAAGACGCTCCGTTTGGAAATGGATGCTCAACTGACAGATTGGCTGTCTGAGAGCACTGTGTTTAGTAGGGTTTCTTAAAAATGCATGGAGTCAGCGCCCAGACTATTGAAAACAGAAACTCAATTCTAAAAGCTAATAATGGGGTGGGTGGAGTTTCTCTACCTTCGCAATCTGGCAAACTGTCGGTAGCTGGCGGGCAAAGCCAAGCTAGGAGTGGACGGAAATGTATTTCATAATTATTTGCAAGACGGCAAACAAAAACGGCAGGCACTTTAAACACGAACCGCTAGTCATTGGTGAGCTCTAGTAGACAAAAGACGCTTGTGAATTGATGCTACACTATCGCACCAAAAATATTAAAAACAGAAAGCCAACCATAACTCTAAAAGCTTATCACTATTAATCTTGAAACGTGAACCGGACTGGTTCCTGTTGCGCAATATTGAACAACGAAAACTTTCATTTTCTCAAGCACACCAATACAAATTAATGGTTTAGTTAAAAGCAAGCGAAAGCGCAAGTGAAAGCGAAAGTGCAAGTGTAAATGCAAGTGTATGTGTTGTGTGTGTGTATGTGTGCAAACGAACGAACAAACGCACTAATGATTGACTCCTTTTGGCTCATTTTGACTCACGATTGGCTCATTTTGGCTCCTTTTGACTCACGATTGACTCCTTTTGGCTCCTTTTGACTCATGATTGACTCACGATTGACTCATTTTGACTCACGATTGACTCATTTTGACTCATGATTGGCTCACGATTGACTCATTTTGACTCACGATTGACTCATTTTGACTCATGGTTGGCTCATTTTGACTCATTTTGGCTCCTTTTGACTCACGATTGGCTCCTTTTGGCTCAGGATTGGCTCATTTTGACTCAAGATTGGCTCATTTTGACTCACGATTGGCTCATTTTGGCTCCTTTTGACTCATGATTGACTCCTTTTGGCTCCTTTTGACTCATGATTGACTCATTTTGACTCACGATTGACTCATTTTGACTCATTATTGGCTCATGATTGACTCCTTTTGACTCATGATTGACTCCTTGTGAATCATTAGTGACTCATTTAGACTCATCATGATTGACTCATTTAGACTCATGATTGACTCCCAGTGAATCATGAGCGACTCATTTGACTCGTTTTTATTGACTCTTTCGATTCGATCGGTATTGCCATACCTGTGTGTATATTTCATGTGCACATACGAAAATATGCGTTTCAACACGAGAATCCGTTGCAGTTATGTTTCAACAAGCTGACGTAAGACCTTCTAGAAATGTATAAAATTTCTTTTCTGAAAAAAGAATAGAGCTGAAAATGTATAACTGTCGAAGTTGTCTGAAGTCATTCTCATCGAGTTCAAATAGAGCGAGACATGAAAGAGGATTTCATAACATTCCATCCATGATGGATGAAGGTGACAGTGACAGTGCGGCATCTGATGTCAGTAGTGTTGATGAAAGTGAGAAACCAAATGAAGAGCCCACTGACACATCAGAAGATGAGACAGATGATCACAGTACACTAGATCTATGGCGAATCGTCATTGCAGAAAGCTGTACTCAGTTCAAAAATGAACTTGAAGCTCCACAGCAGCTGCTGAAAGAACCGTATCTGACGGAATTTTTGGAATTAGTTCGCTTGAACATACAAAAACGTGTTAAATTTGTGAAACTCCTACAAAATGAAGACAAGACTTATGGACAAATATGCGATACTGCAGACAAGTATGAAAGAGAACACGATTTTGAGGAAGAAGAAGCGATGGATAAAGCATGGCACAAACGAAAATTTCTGTTGCGCAATGTCATCAAGAAAAATATTGATGTAATTGAAACATGCCTGTACCCAAACGAAGGCAGTGAAGAAAACAGTGATGAAGATATTGCTGATGTAGATGGCAATAACGCTATAGAAAATTAGAATAGGCTCAAAAAACATAAAATAAAATGATATGCAGTTCTTTCATTACTGCTAAAATGAGTCAAAATGAGTCAAAAGGAGTCATAAAATGAGTCAATCATGAGCCAAAATGAGTCAATCGTGAGTCAATAATGAGTCAAAATGAGTCAATCGTGAGTCAAAATGAGTCAATCATGAGTCAAAAGGAGCCAAAAGGAGTCAATCGTGAGTCAAAAGGAGCCAAAATGAGCCAATCGTGAGTCAAAATGAGCCAATCTTGAGTCAAAATGAGCCAATCCTGAGCCAAAAGGAGCCAATCGTGAGTCAAAAGGAGCCAAAATGAGTCAAAAGGAGCCAAAATGAGTCAAAATGAGCCAACCATGAGTCAAAATGAGTCAATCGTGAGTCAAAATGAGTCAATCGTGAGCCAATCATGAGTCAAAATGAGTCAATCGTGAGTCAAAATGAGTCAATCGTGAGTCAAAATGAGCCAAAAGGAGTCAATCATTAGTGCGTTTGTTCGTTCGTTTGCACACATACACACACACAACACATACACTTGCATTTACACTTGCACTTTCGCTTTCACTTGCGCTTTCGCTTGCTTTTAACTAAACCATTAATTTGTATTGGTGTGCTTGAGAAAATGAAAGTTTTCGTTGTTCAATATTGCGCAACAGGAACCAGTCCGGTTCACGTTTCAAGATTAATAGTGATAAGCTTTTAGAGTTATGGTTGGCTTTCTGTTTTTAATATTTTTGGTGCGATAGTGTAGCATCAATTCACAAGCGTCTTTTGTCTACTAGAGCTCACCAATGACTAGCGGTTCGTGTTTAAAGTGCCTGCGGTTTTTGTTTGCCGTCTTGCAAATAATTATGAAATACATTTCCGTCCACTCCTAGCTTGGCTTTGCCCGCCAGCTACCGACAGTTTGCCAGATTGCGAAGGTAGAGAAACTCCACCCACCCCATTATTAGCTTTTAGAATTGAGTTTCTGTTTTCAATAGTCTGGGCGCTGACTCCATGCATTTTTAAGAAACCCTACTAAACACAGTGCTCTCAGACAGCCAATCTGTCAGTTGAGCATCCATTTCCAAACGGAGCGTCTTTTGTCTAGTTGATGACGTGATGTTCGAGTTTAATGCGCCTGCGTTTTTAATTTGCCGCTTGCGAGTAAATGTGAAATACACCTTACCGCCGAGGTGCTTTTTTCAGAGTACAAAGGCGCGCGTGCTCTAGCATAAATTTAGCCGCCGCCTCTATGTTTTCTTTTCTTTGCTCCCCAGCTTCTGCCACCCACACTTGCTCCGCAGCTGTACTTTGCCTCTTTATAGTGCCTGCGGTTTTTATTTGTGCTTGTCAGCTTCCATGGTTTTTTTGTATCTGCTTGCCAGATTCCAAACATTTGTGAAATACACTTCCGCCCTGCCCAGCCATGCCTTCATATCGGTACCGGTGCTCCGTGTCACACGACCAGTGGGACATTATTCAAGAAATTGAGATTGAACTGCCTGAACCTGATCCTTTACCTGCAGAACCGACTGTGGCACAGAGAAAGGAATTCGATGCTCAACAGAAGGAGCGAAAGGACTTTCATCTGCGCGCTGCCAAAGCTAAGTTTTTCATCAATCAGATGGTGGAGGAGAACATACAGTATTTGATTGTCAAGCCAGAAGTCGACACTGCCAAAAGGGCGTGGGACATTTTGCGTGAACAGTTTCAGAAAGACACTGTTGCAAATCGAATCAACACTCCGATTCGACTTTAAATTAGAATAGTTGAACGGAAAACCATAACTAATTCGATTGGCTACTCACCATGGGCGGCAGTTCCCGGTAACTCCGCTTTATTTCATCAATCGATAAAAAATCTTTAAACAGCGCACCTAAGCCGCAGCTCAGCTGGCCGTTTCGGCCGACGCAGAAACCGCAGACCGCAGAAACCGCAGTCTGGCACTCAAAATTAACGTGCCAGAATCACAGGAGGTAAATTGCGTAGGTGGCCCCCCAGTCTCACGCCCTGTACTACTTGGGTGTGCCACCAAACGATGGCCCACGTCCGTGCGCATTGGGCAGTATGCAACACGGCAGGCAGGTTAGGCAGTGGTGCGCCTAACCGAAATGTTCCGCCGGTCTGGATTTTTTTACTACTTCTTGGCAGTTTTTCTGGTAAGCTGAACAAATAATTGAACTGCGCGTCTATTTACCCATAGAATGAATTGATTGGATGCTAAGGATGCCGAAAATGTGATTATCGTTCCGTTTCATAGCTGTTTCATGCACTTTTCTTCCGATATGCTGACCTGGTTTCAAAATAGCTACCGCGAACACTGCGGAAATGCGCGAATTTTGGAGAACTGAATAGAAAATTTGAAAATGTGGCCAATAGGAAGTGTAATTATTGCAGAGTCCTTCTGATTGGTGGGTAATTTTAAAATGTCATCCGCTTGTTGCTTCAGAAACAGAACAGGCGTATGCATATTTCAGTGTTAGTCTGCAATTCTTCATTGCAGGATTTGTTAGCTAGTTTGTCACAATCCAGAAAACTGGCTTGCAGATGGTTCAGTTGCATAGCACGCATTTGCAGATTATCAAACAAATCAACTCTACCTTCGTATGCTTGGTAGACAAGGGATTCAAAGTTGTCTGTATACTGTAGAACACACCTTGTAAACCCATTCAGGATCTCCTGCTCAGCAGCGCGAGTATTTTCCTTGATTTCCACTGTGTTTGCAGGCAAAAAAACTGGCACTTTTTCAAAATCAAGTGAAGCCTGCATCTACATAAACAACAACTGAAGCCTGTCACACGGCACATGCAGCCCAGACCATGCACAGGTGTGGAACATTGCTTAGTAGCACCTTCACTCCTACAGGAGCAGATAAGAAAGAGTTACAGACAGTATAATTAAAAAATCTAGAGAATTATTGGCGTGAAAAACTGGGTTTAGATGAATAAAAAGACCGAAATTTTCGCGCTTCCCACTGCGTCTGACGGCCATGCAATGCATAATTCGGAAGGACCCTGCAATAATTACACTTCCTATTGGTCACATTTTCAAATTTTCTATTCAGTTCTCCGAAATTCGCGCATTTCCACAGTGTTCGCGGTGACTATTTTGAGACGAAGGCAGCACATTGGGAGAAAAGTGCGTGAAACAGCTATGATACGGAACGATAATCACATTTTCGGAATCCTTAGCATCCAATCAATCATTCTATGGGTAAATAGATGCGCAGTTCAATTATTAGTTCAGCTTACCAGAAGAACTGCCAAGAAGTAGTCGAAAAATCCAGATCGGTGGAGCATTTCGGTTAGGCGCACCAGACACAGTGATCGCAGCCTGTTGTCTTGCACACCGCCGAATGCGCACGGACGTGGGCCATCGTTTGGTGGCACACCCATTGTCCCAAGTGCTCATACAAAAGAGTTATGTGCCGAAAACCCAGTAAAATCTATGATAAAAGCGGACAAAATCCAAAAATGCAAAAGACCTCAGAAGAAAATTTTATGCTGGGAGGTCATGCTCTATACCGATCGAAAGCTCTCAGTCCGCTCTACAAATCGTATTCAAGACATGTTGAAATTTCGTCCTTATTTCTCCGAAATTCGCGCATTTCTGCAGTGTTTGTGGTGACTGTTTTTAGACCAGGGCAGCATATCGGGGTAAAAGTGCGTGAAACAGCTACGAAACGGAACGATAGTCACATTTTCGGAATCCTTAGCATCCAACCAATCATTCCATGGATAAATCGACGTGCAGTGTTCAATCATTAGTTCAGCTTACCAGAAAAACTGCCAAGAAGTAGTAAAAAAAATCCAGACCGGCGGAACATTTCGGTTAGCCGCACCCCACACAGTGATCGCAGCCTGTCGTGTTGCACACTATGGAATGCGCACGGACGTGGGCCATCGTATGGTGGCACACTCATTGCCCTACGTGCTCATACAAAAGAGTTATGTGCCGAATACCCCGTAAAATCGATGATAAAAACCGGACAAATTCCAAAAATGCAAAAGACCTCAGAAGAAAATTTTATGCTGGGAGGTCATGCACTATACCGATCGAAAGCTCTCAGTCCGCTCTACAAATCGTATTCAAGACATGTTGAAATTGCCTCCTCAGTTCTCCGAAATTTGCATGTTTTTCTGGAGCTATAATTTAGGGTTGCTGACCAATGCACAGTTGCTGGGCAAAAAGAGGCATAAAACAGGTACGAAACGGAAATCTGAGTACAGTTTCGGAATCCTGAGATTGTTAGCTATCGTTTGGTGGGTGAGCCGCCGCGATTAGAGCAAGTGTATGGGCGACAGCCGTCAAAACCTGTCGAAAAATCAGTTAGAAAATGTACCATTTTCGGCCCAATTTTTGAATGGTCGCCGTTCTGGCGTATGAGCCCGTAGAACAATGCGGCTTCCACGGCTGGATTGCCCACGCAATTATCTGCTCAATGCGCCATTAGCTGGCCCTCTAGCTTTTAGGGCGCCAGAACGGTGTGCACGTTTGTCAGGTGTTGCATCAGCACTACTTTCGCTAGGCAGAAAAATTTGAATTTCGCGCCAACCAATAGACGTAGAAAGGCTGGAGTTATTGTGTTTCAAAGCTCGCCGCAAACTACGTCGAATGCTGGGAGGCCCATTCCTGTGCCTCTTTTCCCTCAAAAGTTATAGGCGCTTGACGAAGTGGCGCCCATCATATTTTGGAAAAGTCCGTCGTGCGACCCCCCCCCCTGCTCTAGACCTATACTATCATTATTTTTCAGGCCGAATGATACCTACCGTTGTTGGACTGGTGCTTTGGCTTGCCGATTGAAGTATTACTAGCTCTCCGAGAATGGACAGCCTGTTGAATACAGACTTTATGCAGTCAGCTCGACAGTTCGTGTCGTCTCCGTTCGACTCGGTTGCCACCGGTAGGCGGTCAAGTCGACCCACCACTGGAGAAGTGGCGGCTCCCTCTCTCAGCAGTGAGAATTGCGCCGATACGAGTCACGGTCACCGGCACAACAAGTCCTGGTTCCTTTTCACCACTGCCGACGAGGAAGGCAGAACAGTGGAAGAAGCGCAACCGGCCACCTGGCTCAACTGTGAGGGTGCGTCCAGTTCTGCACCCACTTCTTTAGACCCCTCCACCCTGCCCGTCTACACACAGCCTCCCTCACCGACGCAGTTCTGGCAGGTTAATAACAAGAAGACCAAGAAGAACAGCAGGACCGAAAGGCCGCAGCTGCAGAATGACTCGATGTCTTTGAAAGAAGCCAAAGAAAAACTGAAGTCCATGTGGACCAATATGAAGTACAAATATGATGGTATGGCTGGAGAATGCTGGCTTATCTTGGTCACTTCTAAACGATGCACGGTGCTTTAGGCTGGTCCTCTCCGAAGAACTTCCAGTTAGACTCGGCAATATGGTTGCTTGGCAAATGTTACTGTCGCCAGCTGAACTGTGCGTGCGAGTGTGAGATGGTTGGCTATACTTGCTAATTTGTAGGTAGCAAGGAGTTGGATAGAGATTGGAGTTTTGTCTCGGAGTCCCAAGATGACTTCGAGTCGTTCTTGGCAGACTTTCACAGTAGAATATGGTTGACTTACAGGTTTGTTTATAAGATTTAGATTTCTCTCCTATAATATATGACTGTAAACCTGCTAGCTAGTTTAAGCATGAGTCATGAAATCACTAAGGGGTTACAAAAAGCGTTTTAGACGAGGGTTCGATAAACTGCAAGATTCCGATCGTCAGACGGACCGAGGATGGGGTTGCATGTTGCGCTCGATCCAAATGATGATGGCTCAAGCTCTGGTTCTTCGTCTCATTGGAAGAGGTGTCTTTCCTTTCCGATCTACTTTCTTTGTGGCCATCAGTTTTAAGCTCAGAGTTTTGGAGCTGGTTAAACCTATTGGGAAACTGATTCTCGGCTATTGCAGACTGGAACAAGTACTCTCCTGGAGGTACGTCTACCTCTCTAAGCACAGACGAGTTGAAAGCGGAAGCTGGACGGAATCTGTGTAATTACCGACGAATAATTAGTTACTTTGGGGATAGCAATCACTGCCATTTGTCCATTCATCGCATGGTAGCCGTTGGTCAGTGTATGCATGATAAATATCTGGGTGAATGGTATGGTCCGTCATCGGCAGCTGTCGTCTTACGGTAAGTGTTCAAAATCAATGTCTGTCTTTCCGGTACGCGCAAGGTGGAGTCCAATTTGCAGAATGTGTATGATAAGCCAAGTGGCTATGACGAATTTTTTCGGTAAACAAATCTTTTACGAAAACCTATGTGGGCAGCATTCCGGTCTTTACGCGTTTCAGTTTATTGATGTTCATGCACTCGTCAGAATCAAGAACCAACTCAAATTTCGAAATAGATAGTAAAGTCAGGGCCATACATGTAAAGGGGCGGTACCGGGCGTCTGCCCCCACCCGATTCAGGCCAGACCCTCCAATCGGCCCTTTCCCCGAGACGATTTTTCCATACCCTCTCACCTCCGGTTTTTCTGGCAAGTAACTTTTTCAGCAAATTTTTACAATTTTAATTATTTCAGATACTTTTGCTGAAATTGCCTCTAAAACAGCACTTTTTAACTGTATTTAGTGCTGTTAGGCTCTTTTTCTTTAAAAGCTTTTTTGAAGGCCCATTTCAAAATTTTTATTTTATTCACAGTATGGAAATTTTGTGGGGAAATCGCTGAATTTAGCCTCAGATATGCACTAGCAGTGCAGTTCTATTTTGGTCTTCAAAAATTTTTTTACAACTCTAACTGTTTTAGCCCAAATTAGCGATTTTTGAACTTTTTTAGTAGAGTTGCAACCGTAACCCGGTATATACTGGATAATCCGGTATTTTTAGCTCAAAAACACTCCGCTATCCGGTATTTTCTATGTATTATCCGGTTAAAATACCGAATAATACCGGATAATCCGGTATTTTTCAGATCCGAAGCACTATCCGGTATCCGATATTTTTCTTTACGGTTGCATCTCTAGTTTTTAGTACCCAACCCCTCCCCAAAAAATTTAGACTCAGGCAGGGGCCCGCAGGCGCCAGACCCCAAGCCCCTCCCCCATCGGCGAATGACCTGTTACACGTATGGTCAGGGCACTGGACTACCCATGGTACCGGTACGCAGGGTAGTGGTACCATACTGAATGATCTTACTGCCACAAAGCCGAAACGTATGAGCACCATACGGTATGCATGTAACATGTCAATCGCCGAAGGAGGCGGGGAGTTGGATGTCTGGCGCCGGCCCGGCTGGGGCGGTCTGAGCCCAAATTGTAGAGGGTTGGGCGCTGAAGACGCTCAAAAATCGCAATTTTTCGGCTAAAAATCGTCAAAATCGCTAATTTTGGCTAAAATACAGCTAAAATGCAGTTTTACAGTCGTCTATTTTCAATTTTTTGTCTGATATTTAGGAGG